>CABHPH010151503.1:0-17773 GCA_902168325.1 Peromyscus nudipes
TGGTAACTTGATAGAGTATAGACTCACCTAGGAGACAAACATCTGGGCATTGTCTGTGGAGTTTCTAGAATGTCTATTGTAAATGTGAGCAGCACCAGTTCAGGAACTGGGATCTTAAATGGAAAAAAAGAAAAAAGAAAAAGAAAAAGAAAAAAGCCAGATGAACTGCTGCATGAGAAATGTCACCAATACAATGACTACTTCATCTTTCAGTCTCAGAACTGCACAGTTCAGCTCACAACCCCTAGATCAGGAATTTAGAAAACAGCATCTCAGGCCACCATCTACACTACTGCCTGTCACACCAAAAGTAGGCATGTCACACAGCAGCCTGCTGCAGGTTTAGAGAGTGGTACTTCTTGGGAAGATTTTTATCCCATACCAGGACCCTCTAGAACAGTGGTTCTCAGCCTTTAATACAGTTCCTGCTATGACCCTTTAATACAGGGCCTCATGTTGTGGTGAACCCAAACACAACATTATTTTCATTGCTACTTCATAACTGTAATTTTGTTACTGTTGTGACTCTTAATGCAAAAATATCTGTGTTTTCCAAAGGGGTCTTGACCCACAGGTTGAAAACCTGTTCTAGAGCTAAAAATACTCTTAAATTTTTGAAAGAAATAGTATTCATGTTTTCCCTAGCCTTCATCAGGTTGAGCTTTCTTGATTCCTCAATGGTTTCTTTTAATGGTGTCTTGTCACAATCCTAGTTTGCCAGTGCCCACTCCCATCCCTTGACATACACATATGGCAATCAAGAGTCACTGAGTCACTGTTTTGATTGCTAATCAGTTTGTAAGAGTAGTCTGGAGATTTATGAAGAAGAGTCATGGCATCAACTCTCCTTGCCTGTGATCATCTACGTGGGAATCAGGTGTCAAGCGACTTCCTTCATCACTCCATCTTCCATTGAAGGCTTCATGGCTACTTCCTCTCTTTCTACCAGAAAGGCCTTTGACATTCAGATGGAGACAAGTCATGAATTATTTAAATTTTATTTAAATGCCTTTCTGGAGTTTAATCTTCTCTAGCCAGCTGGGCACCAAATGTTTGATAGCTTCAGTTTTGTACTGGCAGGTGAACCAGACAGAGTCTTTCAAAGGAAATACTGACTCAAAAAGCTTAATCACTGAAATTATAATTTGTTCCCTCTAGGGCAAGAAGGCACTTGAATTGAAGACATTTTCTTCCCAGAAAAAGTTAGGGATTCTTTATA
Organism: Peromyscus nudipes; assembly: GCA_902168325.1. Classification (NCBI taxonomy): domain Eukaryota; kingdom Metazoa; phylum Chordata; class Mammalia; order Rodentia; family Cricetidae; genus Peromyscus; species Peromyscus nudipes. Next base: position 1,220 of record CABHPH010151503.1, read on the forward strand.
CATAGCAGTGGTGCCAGGGTTCAAATTGGTTGGATTTTTTTGTGTAATGTTTTATTCCATTTTAAAGCAATAGGAAAATGTTCTGACTTTATTATTATCTGCTCATCTTGCTTTTGGCATCCAGGCGTGTCAAATTTTTCTGTATAAAATGGGTATAACATTGATGTAACTAGGTGTGCTCTGACAACCATAATCTGCATGTGAGAACATAAACATTTCAACACCACTATCATGGCAAGCCCACTCATCTTTTCTTACCCACAGCAAGGCATGGGGGCAGAGGAGTAAGGCCTGGGACTTCCATAATTCCAAGCCCTTCTTTAGAAAAATAAACATTAAAAGTACATAAAAACAAAAAATGGAGCCTACTGAAAGCAAGGAAGGTGAGCAGCAAGACTTGAGGAGGAGGGACAGAAGCCGACAGCAGAGAAGAGAGGTGAATAAAAGCGATGATGATGGCACATATGTATGACAATGCCGTAATGAAACCCCTCGCTGTGCATGTTAGCTTTAAAAACTATAATCATCATCATCATTGTCTTAGTTAGGGTTTATTGCTGTGAGGAAACACCATGGCCATGGCAACTCTTATAAGGGAAAACATTTAATTGTGTCTGGCTTACACGTCAGAGGTTTGATTCATTGTTATCATGGTGAGAAGCATGGTGACATGCTGCATATACGGTGCTGGAGAGGTAGCTGAGAGTTCTACATCTGGATCGGCAGGTAGCAGGAAGAGACTGTAACATTAGGCCTTGAGCATTTGAAACCTCAAAGCCCACCTCCAATGACACACTTCCTCCAACAAGGTCACATCTACTCTAACAAGCCCATACTTCCTAATAGTGCCAGTCCCTGTGAGCATAATAGGGTCATTTTTATTTAAACTACCACAGTCATCATCATTATCATCAATATCACCACCACCACCATAAAGAGTGGAATTTGAAGTTTTCAGGATTTTCCAGAGAAACAGAAGCAGTAGGGTGTTTGAATTTGTTAAGCTGGCTCACAGCATCACACAGGCCCTTGCAAGGTGACAGCAAGACTCAGTTTCACAACTAGGGACACTTAACGATAATTTCTCCAGTGGAAACATCCAGAAGACAAACAACCCAGTGTTTGATATCAAGAAAACCAGCAGCAGAAGACTATGACACAGTGAGAAGCCTCTTTCTCTACTCCCCCATTTCCCCATCCAGACTCCACTCAGCCCCCAGCCATCAGTACCAATCTTCTGCACGTGGTACCCCCCTTCAGAGAAATTACCCTCAAAGACAACCCGAGGAGATGGCTCTATTCTCTAGGCATTATTGTAAGGTATTCAGCAGAGAAGACTGCTTTCACATGGGTTTAAATCAATAGAAAGTCTTTATTAGCCAGCCAGGGACTACATTGAGTGTTCAGGATCCTAGGACAGCTCAGGGCTTTTCTCAAGGTGAGCTTTTAAGCTCAAAACCCATGTTCTGGACTGACATACTTCAGTCAACAAGAACAGTTAGCCAGAAGCAGTTCTACAGAAGCTAAAAAGCAAGGTTTGTACACTTTGAGGCTTTCCCAGAACTACATGTACTTTGTTGGATTAAGCCTTTGTTTTAGTTTTGGCAGGTGATATTGTCTACACGCTGAGTTTTACAGCCTGAATGGCATTTCCATCATGGAGTCAATTGTGCTAAGGTCTGGGGGCCTACTAAGGTTGAGGTCCTGTTACAGCATCCCACAATTTAGTTAAAATCAAACTCATACAAGTGGATTTTCAAAAATCACATTAATAATGAATTTTTTAAAAAGGGGAAACTCTAGATCAGAATCTAGACATCACACAACATGTGTTTTGTTGTCTTTATTTATTATTATATATTAGAAATTATAGTAAAAATTAATAAAATGTGGAAAGAAAGCAAGTAAACACGAGTTAATAAAAGTTATTTTGATTTATTTGGAGAAGGAAATTATAAATTTATTTTAAGTCATATCCCAGGCAGCAAATGACAAAGAGGAAAGAATGAATTCTGCATATCTATAAGGAATGTGGTCCTAATTGTTTAATAATCCAACTACTAGAAAAGTGACCCATCTGACTGATACAGTCTAGGCGTCTTGAAATGATATAGTTTGGGGGTCTTTATGGTTTCATTTTATTTGTCAGAGAATTAAAAGGCAGGAAGATTCTGAAGCACAATATGTAGCAGTAGAGAAATCTCAAGTACCACAGACAGAGTCAGCTGTTGAAGAAGGACTCATACTGGGTTGAGGAAACATGCATCAGTAGACATACAGAGAAAAAGACTCTCCAAGCAGAGGGGGGACTTAGAAGACAGAAAATCCCATAGCTTCTCCAGGGTTGGGGGTTTTAAAGCGTCTGAGGAGTTTCCTCCCCTAATTTTGGGTTGGTCAGTTTGAAGGAAGCTAAGATGGTTGATTGGTCTAGAACTATTGTGAGACATGTCCTGAGCAGGCCTTGAACAATGAGCCAGTCCATCAGCAGGGGGGCCTGCTGGTGGAAGACAAAAGCCTATAGGCCTTTGATGCTGTCAGACTTTTGTCTCAAGTGAAGAGGGGTGGGGAAGAAGCACTACCTTTATGACCTATCCAGAGCTCCTCTCCCTGTCTGCGGCCAGGGAGTCTGTCTAACTCCTAGTTTATTGTGACCACATTGACAAAATATTCTGAATTCTTGATGAGTTGTCACTTAATTGATGAAAACACCTTGCTAATGTTTGGATTCTGTGGTATTCCAGCCCACTGTCAATTTTCATTCTATTACATTCAAAACTGTGCACACCACACACTGCATTTTTGAGCATCTTCTGGGGTCCAATTTTTTGTACCCAGGTAGCAGAGGGGACTTACATGACTTACATGGCAGTGTCTATCTCCTATCCAGAACTGTTCATACCAGTGTCTCACTCCATAATTGCCACTCTTTCCTCTCCCTGAGGACTTTAGAGCTCAATGACTAGAGCTAAGGGGGGAGCTGTGCTCTCAGACCAGCACAGCTCGTTGTTCTGAACTTTATTTCATGGCACCAGTTAGGACAACATAGTGGACCATTGTATTGGAAACTATCCCAAATTTGGGATGAGGATGTAAAACACCAAACATTACATGTGACCCGGTGTGTGTGTGTGTGTGTGTGTGTGAGAGAGAGAGAGAGAGAGAGAGAGAGAGAGAGAGAGAGAGACAGAGAGACAGAGAGACAGAGAGACAGAGAGACAGAGAGACAGAGAGATGCTTCATTAAATACAGATCAAAGGTACCTTCATCTTTACCCCCTCTTGCTCTGATTATCAGAAATGTCTGTGGCTGCTCCAACATCACCACCAAAAAAGGTGGGGGTCAGGGAAAATGGAGGATGGAGGGATATGCCGGGTAGAAAGAAGAATGGTTTTCACATAATATTAACTTAAATATCTTACTTTGAGTGTGAGTGTGAGTGTGTGTGTGTGAGTGTGTGTTTCTGTGTGTGTGTGTTTCTGTGTGTGTGTGTGTGTGTGTGTATGTGTGTGTGTGTGTGTGTGTGTGTGTGTGTGTGTGTGTGTATCTAGGCTATCACAGCTGGCAGGATATTGAAAAAAGTATTTTATAAGTGAATTGCTCGGATGCTTAAAGTTCAGTCATTTTATGGCCAGTCTCCTCCCTGGCACAGAAATATTTTGGTTTTCTCTAGAAGGAGAACAGCTTTTAGCAAACACATGCCGTCTCTGTCCCTGCTGTTACACTCCTTGATTTCCAGGTCTTTCTACCCTCTAGTCCTCCCTCACAGCAGGGCTGTGAGCCACAGGTCACGGATTTGGATCTCTTACTTGTATCCCTTGTGACTATATAGGTTTAGGGAAAGAGTAAACGCTCAATAAAATTTGCTTCTGAATAAAATGATTAAGACCTCATTGGAAATTTTATCATGAATTATAAAGGAAATTTGATAGTGTTTTAAGTATCTTTGATAATGGAATCATTAATTAACAAAATGAGGGGACTATGGAGGTAACGCCATTGGTTAAGTGTCTGCTGCTCAAATGTGAGGACTGAGTTCAATCCCCAGCAGCACCTGAGTAAGACTCAGGGGTCATAAAGGTGGATTCTTGGCATTCATTCACATAGCCAGCTTCAATGGGAAATCCTGTCTCAAATTTAAACTGGAGATCAAGGAAGATACCCAGGCTTGACCTCTGCATTTCATAAACATCCATGCATACATGCACACGTACTCAAAAGCATATGTGCACAAGCCCACAGGAATGCATACATACAACATGCAACACACACTCACAAGAATTTTAACTAAAACAAAAGGAAACACTCTTAAAGTGGTGATGGTGGCTGCAGCAGATGTACCAGCTTTGTGGCTGCAAATAAGCTACCCCTATAATGCAGTAACTTAATAAAGGTCAAGTGTTTTCTGTCATAGGTTCTACAGGCCTGGAATGTGGTACTTCTCAGCAGGGTGGTTCTGGCTCCTGCTCCTGGGCTCTCAGAAGGCTGCAGGTAGAGGGGGCAGAGTGAGGTCATGCCAAAGTCATCTCTACTCAGGTTTTTGTTTGTTTGTTTGTTTTTGCTTTTGTTTGTTTGTTTGTTTGTTTGGTGTGTGTGTGTGTGTGTGTGTGTGTGTGTGTGTGTGTGTGTGTGCCTAGACTGAGAGATGACTCCTGCAGCTGAAGCTAGGGGCTAAAACAGCTGCTTCTTCCAGGTTTGCTCAATCTTCGTCATCTCTCTACATAATCTCTGCAGCAAGCAGCCTCTGGGGCCCTGGGCTTATGATTAGTTCCTTCTGGTTTTCAAGGTTTATGACCCAAGAGAGCACCAAGGCAGGCTCTTTCATCCTCTGAAAAGCCACTCTGGAAAACTGCCTCTATGTTCTATTGGCTAAGACAGTAACAAAGACCTTTGGGTGTTAAAGAGTGAGCACAAAAACCTCACCCTCTGCAAAGGAAGACCAACGTCATATTTGACAACACCTGAGAGGAGTATGCCTTGATGTGGCCATCTTGGGAAGATGCACTATCAGGGACAGAGGGATCTAAAATCACAAACATTTTCAAGTAGTGAAGGTTCCATAACTTTGCTAATAGCTACTATTCACTTTGCACCAGACCGGTCAGCGTTGCCGCTAAGGGAATGAAATTGTACATATGGGGTCCTCTCGTGGTTTTGCATCCAAGTGGTGCATGGCGAGCACTGTAGTGTCTGAGAACATGAAAACCTACAGCTCACAGGGGCCTCGGAACTGTCTCCTAGACATCCGCTCCGGCAATCCCACCAGCCTGTTCACATCAGTGTACAGTGCCAGGTGTGCCAAAATGAATGGCTGGTACCCGTGCGGCAATCGGTCCTCGCTCAGCCTTGTGACAGGTGTCTCTCACCGTCTCTCTGGAGTCCCGGGCCCCTGACTACTTTGCTTTACTGTGGTGCTTCCCAGACCAAGAAAAGTGCATACTGAGAAGTTCTGCCTGCTCAAGCTGACTAGACTCATCCCTATAATCCCTATCTCCCCTGCCATTTCCACTTCCAGACTCCAATGAAGGGCCAAACAGCAGAATATGAGGTCCGACTTTCTGAGCAACTGCTAGAGTCGGTTCTTCTCAGGGACTAATTTCGTCCAGTTGCCAACAGGACACAGCAGGGAGCCAGCAGATGAATACCCTCAAGTCTCATGCCAGGGATGATCAACCTGAAGACTTGTATTGTTTTTTGAAGGCATCCTTTGGGGCTGAGCTAGAGCAGTTACAAAATGACCATCTGAGCTCTTTGTAGCTCAACATGCCCTGTGGCCAACAGAGTACTGCATTCTGTTGTAGAATCTTCTTTCATTACTAGGTACAATTCCTCTTCTATTCCCAGTGCTCTGGTAGAGCCTCTCTTAAGTAAACCTGCAGTATTTAACCCTTAACTCCAGGTCCGTTCACAGCTCAAAGAGGAATTATATTGACATTTCTTTTTCAGCTACAACACCTACATTTTAACCTTCTACATTAGGCATTTTCTTAAAATGTAGGCAGAAATGGGACTGTAGTACTCACCACATTGAGACTCCTTGAGTACACAGAAAGGAACAATAGTTGTAATTCTAAATAGTTCATGTTAATTTAATTTTGACTAACACTATCTGACAGTTACTGAGTCCTTACTACCTGTCATACTCTTATTTTCAGACAACTTTATAACTTATGGACTATTATCATCAGTGCTTCATAGGGAAGGAAACTGAGGCACAGAAAGCTTAATACCTACTAAGGTTCAAGCAATAAGTGATGGAATCTACAAGACTCAGTTTCCTTTTTCTATCAACAGACATGATTTTTATCATGACCACCTGACAACATTCTCATAAAACTTGATATCATAAACTCCCTGGAGAAAGTAAAACTATTGGGGCTAGAGAGACCGCTCGCAGTTAAGAGTACTGTCTGCTTTTGCAAGGGGTCAAGGTATAGTTTCTGGCACCCACATGGCTCAAAATCATCTGTAACTACAGTTCCAGAAGATCCAATGCCCTCTTAGAGCCTCCTTGGGCATCCGGCATGCACATGGTGCACAGACATGCATGAATGAAAAAAAACTTGTACACATAACATAAAAAGAATTTAAGCACAACTCTAAGCCTGTTGTACAATTACTTTTCTATTGTTATAATTGTCAGTCCTAGCCTGCCTTCAACGACTCAGCACCAGCAGCCAATCATCGCTAGCTGCCAAATACAACACACATACCCTTTAAAAGGCCCCTGCCATCACAGCCTGTTCTCAGTCTTTCTGTCTGTCCATCTGTCTGTCTCACTCTCTCTGTCTCTCTATCTCTAACTCTCTATTTCTGTCTCTTCCCCTCTGCAACCATTCTCAGATGCAGCCTCTGTATACACCTCTCAATAAATCTCTCATGTGAGATTTGTTGTGTCGTGTAATCTTTGCAGCATACCTTGGCCCCACCTGCCAAGTACTCCTTCTACCACTAAACCCTAACATTGGTTCCTGTGACTCAGTAGAGTATCCTGGTGCCTGGGTTCTCCCCATTTGGGGAGGTCTAAGCTGCATGGGGAACCTGTTCCTTATCTTCAGTCCACCTGCAGCAGATTCACCTGGCTCACTGATCCTGGGCCCTCCATTCAACAGCACCAATTGGTAAGTTTTGGCTTTGGTCAACATAAACGTTTCCCTGAATCCAAGTGAGTGAACATTGAACATCCAGCACCCCTCTGGTATTCTTGGAGGTGGGGGTACACCCAGCCACATTCTTTAAGGTTACAGTTGACGCTCTTCACCAACCCAGCCTCTGACCATTTTCCTTGGGTGAGACTTCATTTTGAGCTCAGTTTTCACCTTTTGGTTTCATTCAAAAGTTTTGGTACCAGGCACCTGTGTCTCCTTGGGCTTTTTAACTCTGTCCCTGTTCTGGTGAGGTGACAGCCCACTGTACAGCTTGTGCCTTCCTCGTTTGGTCCTCGTGGTCCTGGAGATGCCTTGGACTTAAAGCTATAGACAACCCTCCCCCATACCTTTTCTCACCATGGGAACTGTGCCATCCCATCCCTTTGGGATGCCTCTTAGAGAGCCTCCAACTCCTCCACATTGTGCCTGACTTAAGGGCCTCTAAACACATCTACCTTTGCAGGTGAATCTGGCTTCAGTACCCCTTAGATAATCACTGTCCAGCAGCGCCCTAGGTTCCAGCATTATTATAGACCTCTACAATTACTGCCAGCAATAGGGGAAATGGAGAGAAATTCCCCATTCACTGTTTCCTTTTTCTCTGCTTAAAGCCCTGTTTGTTTTGATCTGGTCATGGTGTGTGTGTGTGTGTGTGTGTGTGTGCGTGCATGCGTGCATGCCTCTCTCTCTCTCTCTCTCTCTCTCTCTCTCTCTCTCTCTCTCTCTCTGTGTGTGTGTGTGTGTATGGTATAAATGTCCTATCTTTAAGTTATGGTTGATGGATCTGTAAATTTGTTGCAAAGTGGGAGCCATTGCTAGCAGTAGTTGGGGAAGAAACAGCCAGTTGTAGTGTGCACACACGTATTCTCCATTGCATCACTCCCTTGGAACCAAGTCTTCTAAGGTATGGACAGATCATTTGTGAATTTGTTTTCGGATTCTAGAGTCCTGTCTTCAGTTGCTGCTTCACTTGGACCTGCTTTGCCCTCCACATGGACACCTGTGTACTTCTCCAGCTCCTGCAGCCTGATGCACCTCTTGCCTGCTGCACTCATGTGGACATCTCCCTTCTCTCCTGCTCTCGCCTAGCTTTCTCGCACCTTCCCCTGGGAACTGTAGTCCTTCCTGCGACAGCCTGGTACAGAAGCTGCAGTCCCATCTGTGGCAGCCTGGGACTCTTTCTATTTTCCTTGCTTCCTCCCACTCCAAGCTACCTGCTCTCTCTCTCATTGTTCCTTTCTAGGTCTATATTCTGTAAATTCCCTTGCCTCCCCCTAGGATCTGCCTGCCGTGCCGCTCAGCTCTTGATTATTTCTTGTCATCCCTTACCCATTTCTTTCCTTGTCCTATGCCATATGTGTCCTCTGTCTCCTGGAGCCAGCTTCTATACCCGTGGGTGGCCATCACATGGGCAACTTTCTCCCTGGGCTCTGACCTTCTACAACGCTCTGGGTAGCTACTAAAGACATGTACTGGATACCTTTTCCCTTGCATTCTCTTGGCTGACTCTGGCTCCAGCCTGCAGTCCCACAGCTTCAGCTCTCAGCTCAGTCTCGGAGCTTATAGGAACATACTCATATGATGTTCCATTTTCCGACCCTTTCTCTCTCTCCCTCCATGAACTCAGATTTTATTACAACAGATTGGCCTCAGTACAGATCAATAACCAAAAATTGGCAAACTTGATTTCCAAGTTCTCACAAATCATAACAACTGATACCACACAGACAAATGATCCCCAAATATCTTATATCTAAACTTGCTCCACTCTATGCTTTTTCTATTTTCCACTCTTAAAAATCTAATATCCCCATGCTTTCTTTGCACTCTGTTCTCAAAAAAAAATCTCTTAAGATTATGCTGTAAACTATATATCAGAAATTTGGCTTTAAACTCATAACAAAAGGCTTATATTTAAAATCTATATATGGGTATATTTGTGTGATTCAACTCTTGTTTAGGATGTGTGTGTGTGTGTGTGTGTATGTGTGTGTGTGTAACTTAGATTCAACACTGTGTGCATATGTGTATGTAACTTGGATTCAACTCTCATATATATACATATATATGTTAGGAAAACATGTGTTTTTAATAGCAGCCATGTGACTCTCCTCCATCTCGGCTGATGACATCATCAGAATGTAGGCAGCTACATAGCTGGCAACTATCTTTACTAAGGTTAAGGAGTACATGCATGTGACTCTACCATCTTCAGATGACCATGTGTCATAGAGCAACAATTGTAAACCTTCCTAGTCCCAATGAGCTCTCTGTTTATTATTGTATCTCCTTTTTAGACTAAGGAAACAACAAGAAGTCTCAAATATTTTGGATTGGTATGATCTTTTGTATGGCCATAAAAATTTAAGGTTACATTTGCTATAACATACTATATATGATGAGTTTCAATTCTCATTTAGAATATATTGTACACAACGATGAAATTTTAAGGGTATAAAGATCTATTCAGATTAATAAAAGCTGATTTAAGATGTATTCCTGACTACTTATATCTTTACTAACTGTTCAACACCAAACTTTTAAAAAATTTAGATAAATAACAACATATGCTTGATAAACAATATATATTTGATAATCAAGATTTATAAATCCTAAGGTCTACTCCGGTTCACATCAGTATTTGTCTAGCTTTTTGTCCTTGCTCACTTTAAGATTTAGCCATTCAGATAAACTAAGCCATACAAAAACCTTGCAATATTCTGTAATGATGCACTATAAAAAGACCAGTAAGGTTGCCAGTCTCTCCATGGACTGTATCTATGATTTAAAAGTTTTATTTTGATACTAGAAGAGCTTCAATTCAAAAACTGTTATTTTTTAAGGCTAATCCTAACATTGATGGAATGTAAAATCCTAGTCTTTGAAAACTGCTAACTTATTAGAAACTGTTAATGATAACTAAAACATGCAAGTTAATACTCACTTATAGATGATCAAATTGTTTAATGTGTCCATAATAATACTTATAGTCATGCTAAGTACCAGCATAATCCATTACATGAATAAGTTTTATTTAGCCTCCTGTATATGTTCTCAAAGTTAAGCCTAAAACAAGTAACTAGAAACAAGCAAAGTTTGTCTAGCTCAGATATATGTAATAGATAAAGGTCCTCAAACATGTCAGAGATCTGCAGAATATGATATTTAAACTGTTTAATAAAAAAGCTTTTTGTGATAGAGAGAAGTTCTAGCTCCTGGTAGCACTCCTAAGATCTCCTCCAAAGAAGATAATGGGGCACAAGAGAACTCCACCTTTAGCCTGTTTTAAATGTGACAAAGCTAGCCACTGGGTGAATAACTGTCCTTTACGTTACCCACCTCCAGGACCCTGTCCAAACTGGAGACAAGCGGGACACTAGAGTGTTGATTTTCCTGCGTTGCCTATGCAAGGTAGGCCAGTCTCTCCAAACTCCTCCTCCACAGGACCATCTGTTGGCTCTTCTGGAACTGGGAGCTGAGGATTGACACTGCCCTGGGACCTCTGCCCCCAACGACCATGGAGGAACCTAGGGTGACTGTCCAGGTAGCTGGTAAGCCTGTCATTTTAATAGATCCAGGAGCTGCTTCTTCCTCACTTCCTGTTTCCTCAGGTCAAATTTCTCCTTCTCTGATCTCTGATGGCATTGATTACCAGGCTAGTGATAGCTTTCCCGGTTGAACAGCAGCAACCAAGGCTTCAGCTCCTTCTCAGCTCTGTTCTCATGTAAAAATCAGGCCTCAGGCCTCACTCTCCTAGAGCTACTTCAGTTTACCTTGCTACCAGACTCTATAAAGAGAGAAACTCACAAAACAGATTTTAATGTAACTTATTACTGTTCCTCTATTTAAAGAAACTTGTTTTACAGTGACTGCTCTTAGTAATCAACTGCTTGTTTGTCATGGTAAATTACTTGATAAAAAAATGATGTAAAGTTTATGTAAGGTCTGAGGATATAAAAGCTTAAGTTGTGACAATCTAAGAAAATGTTTTAAGATATGTAAATGCAGGTTATAAAGATCTGAGTATATGAAAGCTTAAGTTGTGAGGATCTAAGAAGGTAATTTATGGTGTGTAAAGGCAATTTGTAAAAGTATAAGAAAAAGATTTAAGATACACATAAAAATGAAAAATGTTTCAGATTTCTTTACTTTATTCAATTATTATATTAAGACTTCAAAAGTTCAGAATTTTAACCATCTTTGAAGTTCTGATAAGCTAATAATCTAGATCTGGCAATCACTGACTACTATTATCATAGTCACAAGCTCAAGATTTTAAATTTTCTTTGGTTGTCTTCTAAGTATAGACTTAAATTACTTCTCATCATGCTAAAAACATCTGTTCAATCTATATAAGCCCTGTCTTCTGGATAGAGGAAAGAGTGTTCATACTTTTATCCCAAAATAATTTTTGGTCTCCAAGCTTCTACTATGACTCAAAGGCATAAGTGTACAATGTGGATTTCAGTACAGATTACAAACAATGTTAATGCTAACATATCTAAAACTTACTTCTTTTTGTAAACTTAAGAAAATTCTTGTAAGCTTCAAGAAATCAACTTGAATCTACCTCTCATTGGTCAAATGGACTCCAGGTAAGTACTATCAATCAATATCCTGTTCCCCCATTTGCTTATTCCTGAGGGTGGGATCTTCCCCCATTTCCCTGGTCTTGGGACTCTCCTTTCCCAAGTACCAGGACCATGGGCCTGAAAGTATCAAATATACATCCAAGAAAAATATTTACCCCTAAACTCCTTAACTTTATCTTCTGCCCCTAATATATATCTGTTCCTGCATTCTGCCTGGTCCAGGTGTTCTCTCATCATCTGCGTCACAGACAGCTTCAAACTGGATAGCCCCAAGTGGTCCAGCCCCACAAACTGCTTCAACTACTGCCTGCAAGTTCCTACCCCCCAGATGGTTCCACAGAGCCTGGACAGTGAGTAAAACGTCATGTTCTTCCAAGAGTTGGCCAGCATCCCAGCTTTCTTGGGTCCCCAAAGATGTCAATGCCCCAGACAACAGGAAGTAGTAGTAGTAGTCTAAAGAGCATGGTGTTCCCATTCCTGCCTCAACATTACTCCTTCCTATTTCATCACCTTTTATAATAAACAAAAGGGAGGAATGTTAGGAACCAGGCGCTCCCCCAGTCTGCCTTCAAGGACTCAGTGCCAACAGCCATGTAATCACCAGCCACCAAATGTGACATGTGTACCCTTTAAAAGGTCCCAGCCATCACAACCTGCTGTCTGTCTCCTGGTCTCTCTGTATGTCTCTGTCTGTCTGTCTGTCTGTCTGTCTGTCTATCTCTCTCACTCTATCTGTCTCTAGCTATCTGTCTCTCTGTCTCTTTCTCTTCCACCTTCTCTCAGAGGCAGCCTCTGTATACGCCCCCGGGGCTCCACAAGAAATCTTTTGCATGAGATCTGTTGTGTGGTGTGATCTTTGCAGCATATCTAACCCCAACCTACCTACGTACTCCTAGCACGAAACCCTAGCAATAATAAAACACCATGACCAAGATAACTTAGAGAAGAAAGTTTGAAGTTCCAGAAGCATAAGAGTCCATGATGAAAGAGCAGAAGCAGCAAGCAACAGGATGCTGAGAGCAGGCACTGAAGGTTCACATCTCAAACCACAAGCACAGCATGGACAAAGAGAACTAATGGGAAATCGCTCAAGTCTTTAAACTTTCAAAGCCTGTCTACAGTGACGAACTAACTCCAAAAAGGCCACATCTTAAACTCCCAAACAAACTGAAGCAAAAGCATAGAGCGCTCAAACTTTCCTGTGCATTATCTAAGTCAACACTAAACTTTAAAAAGCCTTTGGAGGTTAATACTATAACCACAACAGTGTAACTAACCTGCATTGAACACTTACTAAAGTAAAGTCCTGAGAGTTTTACACTGTGTGCTCCTCTTCCTTTTCAGTCTCTTTTTGAAGCATGGAATGGTTAATTAGTGTTCTGAGGCCGAGAAAAGAAGAGAATGCTGAGCCTATCCAAACATCCATCACTTTGACCACTAGCCTACACCATGTGCTTGGCAAATGAGGAAATTCTTGTATAGTTCTTGTGCATTTCTGTGTACCCATCCATGACAAATGTGAAGGACCCGATAACTGATAGTAGATAAATGAAGGCAAGAGAGAAGAAAGAGGAGGAGATTTCTTAATTTCTTAATTCAAAACAAAACAAAACAAATACACCATGCCCTAAAACAAAAGAGTATGTTCATGGGATTGTGAGAGTGGTTGTCGCCAGGAAGCAGTCACAGAGGCCAATGTGTCCGCAAATATTTAGATTTCTGATTTATCTTCAAGAAGGCAGCCTGTGTACACAATTGCGTTCATTCTGGATCTTTTTGGGGGGCCTATAAATAGCAGCAACAAGATATAGTAGTAATACAGGCTAAACACACTTGAGCTCTGAGCCCCAAGAACACAGCTCTCTGAGGCCAGACTTATACCACAAAGAAGAGCATCCTGCTCTACCTAACCTTGGCCAGATTCAGGGAAACTTGGAATGACTAAAGAATTGAAAACCCATAATCCTCAGCACTTGATTATCATTAAATAACAAGTGTGGTTGCTCTAGAGAGTCAGGTTTTATGTTTTTTAGAACCATTATAATTGAGTTTTCAAGACAGTCACAAAAACTTAAATCTCTCAGAACATGATGCAGCTTTGCCTTACATTCACTCCTTTTCTTCCATCATGAAATATAAAAGACTATTCTGGTCTAGAGGGATAGCTGTGAGGCTAAGGAAGTTTGCTGTTGCTCCTCCAGAGGAGCAAAGTTCAGTTCCAAGCACCCAAGGTGGGTAGCTCACAACTGTCTATAACTCCAATCCCAGGCCATCTGATGACCTTGTTCCACAAGGGCACCACACACACACACACACACACACACACACACACACACACACACACACACAAAAGTAAATAATACTTTTAAGGTGGTTATGGTGTGTGCCTGATACTCTGAATATACAAACTCTAAGGGAAGATTCTGAGTTTGTTTTGTTTTGGTTTTCAATTTCTTCTGCCCCAGTTGAGTGTATAGCAGAGATGTAAAGTGACAAGTCAGAGCTCGCCATTAGTGAATGATGACCTTGATGCCATTTTTAAATCTTAATCCTCATGGTACCAGAACTAGACCACACAAGATATTTTAGAAAATGAGGTCTTAGAGGTTTGGAGATTTTTTTTTTTTATTTTTCTAAATTTTAAAGTTTATTTTATAAGCATTGGAGGTACAGGGTTTCACTGTGGCATTTTCCTGTGTGTGGGTCATCACTCTGTTCTTGTTTGCCTTCTTTCCCCAGTGTGCCCCAACATGACTCTTCTTCCTCTCTTGGGAGTCAGTCTCCTTCTCTTCTAATAGTCTCTTCTTTGGTCTGCATTGATGGGAGGAAAGAGGAAGCCTGCCGTGTTGCCAGTGAGAATGGAACTGGTGCAGCCAGTCTGTTCATTCCTCAAAAGCTAAAAAGAGGACCATCACGTGACCCAGCCACAGCACTCGGGCAATATCCCAGAAGGCTTCCAAGACAGCATGCAAAAAGTTGTCTACCCCTCCGTGTCTCCTTCTGTACAATTCAGAGAAATGGAGCCAAGCTAGTTGTTTATCCACGGATGGATGGAGAAAATAGGTTTTAACCTCTTTCTGTGTGTCCCTCCACCTGCAATTCATTCTCTGTTCTCCAATACTGACTGATCCACTCCCTAAGACCAGGAGGTGGTTGCCTATCTTTTTAAAGTCCTGTTTTCCAGAATAGCATCCACAAGTTGTACACATCTACTTAAATTTCACCTGGGCAACATTAAATTGAATTAAGTTAAGAATTCAATGCCCTATTCACACTCGACAAAGTTCAACTGCTTCCGAGCCACATGCCATCTCTGACTTTGTGCTGGTTGGCAAGTCTATCCCAGCAGAAAGTTCTCTTGGGTAGCGTTGCTTAAGTAACCCCCCTTCAATCTGAGCTATAGATGCAGCAACTTCACTGAGTCTAACCTCAGCTCCCCTCAGCATACATCTGTGTTTTCAAATGCACCATCATGGCTGCTAGGATTGTTCAGAATCATCTGGCAGCAGGCTCAGAGCTGGTAAGAAATGCCTAGGGGCTATCAGGGAGAAAGCTGACTGATAGGAATGTCCTGGATATGTGCTCCACATGTGAATTGGCTTTTGAAGGGCCGTGTTATCTGAACAATTACAAGTCTAGGGTTAGGTTATTTGCATTCTGATGGGGTGGAGAGGTCAGGGGGCAAAGAACATAATACAGCTCCATCCTCCCAGGATGTGAATGACTGTGCCTGCATCATTTATAACTTCCCCATAAATATTCATGGCAGATAATATATGTCTAGATGTGTGTTTGTGTGTGTATCTCCATGTGCATGATTAAAATTCATCCACATTAGATTTGAAAGACTTAATGTTTACCATGCAAGAACAACCATTCTGTGACTAAAAATGACTTTGAGGAAAGGAGAACAGGGAAGGTGTCCTTTCTGAGTACGAGCTGCAAGGGATGGGAGGAAGTGGGTAATATGTGTTTATACAGTCATACTTTTTCATCTCATAACTGCTGATGTAGAAAGTAATCCATGATACTCTGGTCCTGGCTGCCTGCTCTCTAGGGAGTCTGTCATATGACTTTTCCCAGGGAGATAAATACGAATTTCTGTTCTCCCCAGATAGAGCACCACAATAGACCAAAGAAACAATTCTGCTCAAGTCTGCCTCAACAAACCAGTGTATTTATTGGGGTTATGTCAGCATTATGTAGCAGGGGTGACTTATACGAAGATAGCTCCATCACCAAAAACCCACTCTAGCCTGGGTTATGATTCAGAAATGTTGTACCCCAGGAGATCTCTGCACTACTTACAGGAAGCACCAAAGCAGGCCAGAGTGTATCTTCCCAGGAATTGTTACAACTTGTACAACTTTGAAGACAGCCTTCTGAATCTTACAAGTTCCAAAAGAACCTGAGACTTGGAATTTTTATTTATCTCCTGAGTTCCCTTCTTTCATCAAGAGGGAATCCTTCCATTTAGAAGGAGCTATACAGCAAACTCTCTCTGAATGAAGGCTGCTCCCTCCCATCATTCTCATTATCAGAGTGAACTATACCACTTTTTTATCACACATTTAAATACACTCAATGAATATATATGTATGTATATATGTATATGTTAAAACATATATGCTGATAAAGGATGGTTTTCTTTCAGTGTGTTTTTATCCATTTCAAACAGAAACCTTGTTTTAATTTATAGGGCACTTACTGTATGTTAGACTCCTTATGGCCATCAGCGCATGTTGCTAGGAGGATACCACAGGGGCAGTAAATGTTTAATACCCATTTTAAGGATGAGCAGATGGAGGCTACGCTTG
>CABHPH010151504.1:0-45610 GCA_902168325.1 Peromyscus nudipes
CCTTATTATTTAGAGACTTTGTTAGAATCACCTCCATATATGTTAGGATGTTCCCCATGCACTAGGTTTCCATATCATCCCTCAAGTGTCCCTTAATTCTAGCTGTCTCTATCTGCATTCCCTTCCTCAGCCTCATCTCTCCTCCTCCTCCACACCTGATCTTCCCATTCCTCTCCAGTCCCACTCCCGTTCTACCCATAAAGTCTATCCTACTTCCCCTTTCTAGGGAGATACATGTGCCCCCACCACCAGCCCAGTTCTTTCCACTCTACTTAACCTCTCTGGGTCTATAAATTGTAGTTTGGTTATCATTTATTTAATGGCCAATATTCACATATAAGCAAATAAATGTCATATTTATATTTCTTGGTCTGGGATAACTCACTCAGGATGATATTTTTCTAATTCCGTCTATTTGCTTGCAAATTTCATGACATCATTTTTTAAAACATCTTATATTCCACTGTGTAAATATATCACATTTTCCTTCTTCATTCTTTTGTTGAGGAAGATCAAAGTTTTTCCAGTTTCTGGTATTATGAATAGAGCCACAATGGGCATAATTGAACAGGTGCCCTTGTGGTCAGATGAAGTGTCCTTTGGTTATATGCCCAAGAGTAGTATAGTAGGATCTGGAGGTAAATTGAGAGCCATGTTTCTGAGGAATCACCATACTGACTTCTATTCTGGATGTACAACTTTTATAGCATATTCTCTGTTTATAACAAAAAATAAGAATAAAAAAATATGGCTGAACAAAATACAAGGTTTCTTCTGTGTATGTTAAATAATGTTAATTTGAGGTCAGGAAGGCCAGTTGCTGTGGACCAACCCCCAGTCTCTCCACATCCTTGGGCAGACGCTCTCTGCCCAACCACAGTCCACATTTGCCAGAAGACCAGGTAGGCCAAAAGCCTGCAGACCTCTCTTACTCTCTCAGGTCTTTCAGGAAGACACCCCTTGCCCAACCACAGACAACACCTGCCAGAAGACCAGGTATGCTGTCCACCCTATACCCAATATTCCCTCCCCTCCTCATTGCCATATCCCAGGCCCCAACTTAGGTGGTCACTCCCTGCTGTACCAGAGGCCGTAGAGGCCAACAGAACTCCAGGTAGGCCACATACCCCCAGCCCATCTAGACAGTGGATCCACTGACCTCTTGATATTACATAACTGTGAGTGGAAATCAGAAAAGGTTACAAGCTATCCAGTTAATAGTATTTTGTTACAGAAGCCAGAACAAATTAAAAATATGTATTTCAAAAAGCAGGGACCAGGATCAACTCTAGGATTCCCAAATTTATGCACACTCAAAACCATTGCAGAAAATGCACTTGCACATAAACTATGCATATTTCTCCATATTCTTTTTTAATACAATATGTTTTATTTTCTTTCCCCATTCTCAACTTTACCCAGATTCTTTCCATCTCTCTCTCTCTCTTTCTCTCTCTCTCTGCCAAAAAATCAAAACAAACTAAAAAAAAAGAAAAAGAGAAAATGAAAACCAATAACCAATAATACAAAGTATCATAATAAAACAAAAAGCACACAAAAATCTTGAAACCTGTCTTGTGTTGGTGACTACTCCTGGCTATATTGTCTAGCTTAGATTGTTGTTGATCGATATAGAGACAATCTATGAGAAAACTGATTTTCCATTTCTCAGAAGGTATCCAATGCAAATCATTTATTGGTTAGGGGTAGGGTTTTGTGTCAATTTCCCCTTTTCAGTGCTGAGGTTTTGTATGGTTTGAACCTGTGCGTGTTTTTATGGTCTCTGTGAGTCCATCTGTGCATCAGTCCAGTTGTGTCTGTAACACATTGTTTCTTCAGAATCATCCACCATATCTGGCTTCCTGTCAGGGACCAAACATGGACCATGGAAAAGTACTAGCTAGGCCAGAGAACAAACCCCTGCCCTAAACCAGATGCCCCCAAAGATAAAGAACAGGTCAGGCAGGTCAGGTAGCATAGCAACAGAACAATGGGCCCTGACCAGCAACCTTATCACCTAGCAAGCCTCACGACTTGCACCGTCTTCCTTCACCTGCACGTCTCCCCTCAACTGCACCCCTTTCCGCCTTCCTGCCCCCTCTCCCTCCCATGCTATATAAGCCTTGCTGAGGAGAATAAAATTTGCAGCCTGATCAGAACACTGTCTTGCTGTCTTCTTTCGTGTCTCCCCTTCCCTTTCATTCTCTCCCGCAGGTAGGTCCCCCCCTCCCCCGTTGACAACCCGCTGGCTGGGGCAGCTTTCACAATCTGTCTCCATTTCTATATCAATTCCTGCGCGGTGAGAGGAGGGATTTGATAAAGATATCCAATTTAGAGCTGAGTGGTTCAAAATCTCTCACTCTCTACACAGCTGTGTGTCTCTGTGTTAATTCCCACATACTGTAAGAAGCAGCTTCTCTGATGTGGGTTGATCAAGGCACTGATATATATCATTATGTCATCTGGTGCCATTTCATCACTATGTTCCTGTTGCAGAAGAGTAGTCTTGGTTTCCCCATTACCCATCTAGTCTCAGGCTCTTGGCTAAGTTCACAGTGTCATAACAGGTTCCAGCTTATGGAGTGGGCGTTGAATCTAATCCAAGAGTGGCCAGTTACTTCCATATCATTTGTGCCACTATTGTGCAGTATTGCGGAAGAAGTGTGCATACGTCTTCCTATATTCTTTACGCTGTCTCTGACTGTTGAAAGTACTTAATCCATTATAAATACTTTAAAAATGTTGTTATGCTGCTGAGGGAAAAAAATAAGAAAAAATGTACATCTTCAGTACACATTCACTTTACTTGCGTATTTTCAAGTTATACTTTATTGAATCTACAGAAATGGGAGTCTGTGTATAAACAAAAATAGTGTGTATGTATATACAAAAGAATAGGCACATTATATATAAAAGATTACTTGACCAGAAAAATGGGATTGGGAATTAGAATTAAAGATAAGTATTCACACTTTATTTATTTATTTATTTATTTATTTATTCATTCATTCATTCATTCATTTATTTATTTATATGTATAGATACATTGTTGTATATTTTATTTATATACAACTTATGTATTTTGGATATATAAGTCATAAATAATAAATACATGAATACTTAATAGAGGATTGGAAAGAGAAAGATACTGGACTATAGAGCTAAACAGAGAATTCTCAATTGAAGAAGCTCAAATGGCTGAAAGACATTTAAGCAATTGCTCAACATCCTTAGTCATCAGGGAAATGCAAATCAAAACAACTCTGAGATACCATCTTACACCTCTCAGAATAGCTAAGATCAAAAACACTGAAGACAGCTTATGTTGGAGAGAATGTGGAGCTAGGGGAACCCTCCTCCACTGTTGGTTGGAATGCAAATTTGTACAGCCACTTTGGAAATCAATATGGAGGTTTCTTAGAAAACTGGGAATCAATCTCCCTCAAGACCCAGCTATACCACTCTTGGGTATATACCCAAGGAATGCTCAATCATACCACAAGGACACATGCTCAACTATGTTCATAGCAGCATTACTTGTAATAGTCAGACCCTGGAAACAACCTAGATGCCCTTCAACTGAAGAATGGATAAATAAAATGTGGTACATATACGCAATGGAATACTACTCAGTAGAGAAAAACAATGACATCATGAGGTTTGCAGGCAAATGGATGGAACTAGAAAATATCATCCTGAGTGAGGTAACCCAGACTCAGAAAGACAAACATGGTATGTACCCACGCATAAGTGGATACTAGATGTAAAGCAAAGGATAACCAGACTGCAACTGACAACTCCAGGGAGGCTACCTAATGAAGAGGACCCTAAGAAAGACACAGGGATCGCCCAGCAACAGAGAAATGGATGAGATCTACATGAGGAAATTGGGGGTGAGGGGCGGTAATGGGTGGCAAGGGTCGGGGGGAAAGAGAGCTTAGGGGAGCAGGAGATCCCAGCTGGATCAGGAACAGAGTGGAAGAACAAGGAAAGAGATACCATGATAAATGAAGACTCCATGGGAATAGGAAGAAACAGGGTGCTAGAGAGGTCCCCACAAAGCCACAAATATACCTCCACTATAGACTGCTGGCAATGGTCGAGAGGGTGCCTGAGCTGATCTGCTCTGGTGATCCGATGGCCGAACACCCTAACTGTCATGATAGAACTCTCATCCAGTGACTGATGGAAGCAGATGCAGAGATCCAGGGCCAAGCCCCAGGTGGAGCTCCAGGAGTCCAATTGGCGAGAGAGAGGAGGGATTGTATGAGCAAGAGATACCAAGACCATGACTGGAAAAAGCAAGGACAAATAGCCAAACTAGTGGAAACACATGAACTGTGAACCAATAGCTGAGGAGCCCCCATGGAACTGGATCAGCCCCTCTGGATAAGTGAGACAGTTGATTAGCTTGAACTGTTTAGGAGGCCCCCAGGCCATGGAGCTGGGACTTGTCCTTGGTGCATGAGTTGGCTTTTTGGAACCTAGGGTCTATGCTCAGACACTTTGCTTAACCTTGATGCAGTGAGGAGGGAATTGGACCTGACTCAACTGAATGTACTAGGCTGGGCTGTCTCCCCAGGGGAGAATGGGGGGTGAATTGGAGGGAAGGCTGGGGGGTGGGAGGAAGGAGGACAGGGTAATTGATGGCTGACATGTAAAATGACTAGAAAATCTCTTATATAAAAGAAAAAAGAAAACAAACAACATTAAATATACTACATATACACCAACACACACACACACACACACACACACACACACACACATACACACACAGACCTTCAGCCACTTTCAATGCACTGGCTTTCATAGAAATAGAATCATTCTTTTATCCAAGAATCCCTAGTGAATAATAGAATCTAGAAATTATAATTGGGGCTTTACTTATTTAATTTTTAAATGAGATATGAGATTACCAGATCCTTTAAGATTTCATTATAAATATCATGATGAAGTCAGAAACCATACATATTTCTGGAGAACTGAAGAGTTCTTATATTTTCAGTATTTCCTAGGAGTACCTCTTGCCTAATTTGTCTAATAATATATAGCAACTCCATTTGTTTTAGCAAGTAATTATAATAACATTAGTTTTATATACCAAATTTTCAGCAATTTAATCTGATATAGTATTGTATAAATAGAATATAACTTCCATTCCTGTCAATATATTTTATTATAGGTT
The DNA here is from genome assembly GCA_902168325.1 of Peromyscus nudipes. NCBI lineage: Eukaryota > Metazoa > Chordata > Mammalia > Rodentia > Cricetidae > Peromyscus > Peromyscus nudipes. The sequence continues at coordinate 5,189 of CABHPH010151504.1, forward strand.
CATACTCTGATAATGCCTTTGTAATGCAAACAGAAATTACAATTATCTTATTTGTGTTTTGCTACAATAGTGTGATTTTTGTCTTTCTTTTGTCCAAAATTGTTTTTCTTTACTGATCTGAATAAATTTTGTTATTGTTTAAAAAAAAAGAAGTATTCACGCTTTCTTTCTTCCTTTCTTCCTTTCTTTCTTTCTTTCTTTCTTTCTTTCTTTCCTTCTTTCTTTATTCATTTACTTATTTATATGTATAGATACATTTTTATATATTTTATTTATATATAACTTATGAATTTTGGATATATGTCATAAATAATAAATACATGAATACTTAATAAAGGACTAGAAAGAGAAAAATAGTGAACAAGGACCCTTTTCTCACTATCAAAATTTCTTTCTAGCTATAGTAATAAAAACAGCTTGGCACTGGCATAAAAACCAACATGTGGACCAATGGAATTGAATTGAAGATCCTGATATTAATCCACACACCTATTAACACTTGATTTTTGACAAAGACGCCAAAACTGTACAATGGAAAAAAGAAAGCATCTTCAACAAATGGTGCTGGCATAACTGGATGTCAACATGTAGAAGATTGCAAATACATCCATGTCTATCACCATGCACAAAACTCAAATCCAAGTGGATCAAAGATCTCAACATAAATCCAGTTACACTGAACCTGATAGAAGAGAAAGTAGGAAGTAGCCTAGAAATCATTGGCACAGGAGACCACTTCCTAAATATAACACCAATAGCACAGACACTGAAAGCAACAATTAGTAAATAGGACCTCCTGAAAATGAGAAGCTTCTGTAAGGCAAAGGACACAGTAAATAAGACAAAAATGACAGCCCACAGAATGGGAAAATATCTTCACCAACCCCACATCTGACAGAGGTCTGATCTCCAAAATATATAAAGAACTCAAGAAACTAGATAGCAAAATACCAAAAAATCCAATTTAAAAATGGGCTACAAGTCTAAACAGAGGATTCTCAATAGAAGAATCCTAAATGGCCAAAAGACATCTAAGGAATTACACAACATCCTTAGATATCAGGGAAATTCAAATCAAAATGACTCTGAGATACCATCTTCACCTGTCAAAATGACTAAGATCAAAAATAGTGATTACAGCCTATATTGGAGAGGATGTGGAGAAAGTGGAACACTCCTACACTGCTGGTGGGAGTGCAAACTTGTACACGCACTTTGGAAAATCATTATGGCAGTTTCTCAGAAAATTGGGAATCAATCTATCTCAAGATCCAGCTATACCACTCTTGGGCATTTACCCAAGGGATGCCCAAGCATACCATAAGGACACTTGCTCAACTAAGTTCATATCAGTATTATTCATAATAGCAAGAAGCTAGAAACAACCTAGATGCCCCTCAACTGAAGAATGGAGAAAGAAAATGTGGTACATATACACAATGGAGTATTACTCAGCTGTGAAAAAAAAGACATCATGAAACTTGCAGGCAAATGGATAGAATTAGAAAATATCCTGAGTGAGTTAACCCGGACTCAGAAAGACAAACATGGTATGTACCCACTCATAAGTGGATAGTAGATATAAAACAAAAGATAATCAGACTACAACCCACAGCTCCAGAGAAGCTAGGAAACAAGGAGGACCCTAAGAGGGATGTAAGGATCACCCTGGGAAGTGGAAACAGAGGAGATCCTGATGAGTAAACTAGCAATGGGGGGGGGGAATAGGGGATAGGGGATAGGGGAAGAGAACATAAGGGAACAGAATGGTCAAGCTTGGGGAGGGAGGGAGTGGGAGAGCCATGAATGAGATATCTTGATAGAGGGAGACAATTATGGGTTTAGAGAGAAAGCTGGTGCTAGGGAAATTCCCAGGAATCCACAAGAACAGCTCCAGATTAGACTACTAGCAACAATGGTGAGGGTATCTAAACTAGCCTACCCTGGTAATGAAATTGGTGAATACCCTAAATGTCATCATAGAGCCATCATTCAGTAACTGATGGAAGCAGATGCAGAGACCCACAACCATGCACCAGGCTGAGCTCTGGGAGTCCAACTGAACTAAGCTCAAAGGAACTCACAAACTTTAGAACAACAACTGTAGAATCTGCATGGGACTGGACTAGATCCTCTGCATATGGGAAACAGTTGTATAGCTGGGTCTGTTTGAGGGGCCCCTGGAAGTGTGATCAGGATTTGTCCCTAATGCAAGAGCTGACTTTCTAGATCCCATTACCTATGGTTGGACACCTTGCTCACCCCTGATAAACTGAGGAGGGGCTTGGTCCTGCCTCAACTGAATGTACCAGGCTTACCTGTCCCCCCATGGAAGAACTTACTCTGTTGGAGGAGGGGATAGGGGGGTAAGGTGTAGGGAGTGGGAGGAGGGATGAGAGGGGAATCTGTGGTTGCTATGTAAAATGAATAAAAATTTTCTTTAAAAAGTTAGTTGATATGAGTGCCAGGGTACAGGCCTTAGAAAAGCTTATTAAAACAGATCATAGAGATATTCAGACTGAGACAGAGGAATTTAAAAGAGAATCAATCTCATCATCACATTATAAAATTAGAGAGGAACAAGCACAAGGTTTTCAAACAACCAACATTAATTTATCCAGTCACCTTATAGGAATTGCCAAATGACAGATATCCCCAAGGCTGTGTAAAAGCTGACATGATTACTGTAGAAACGTTAGATTTAAGGAGATTTAACAAAGTAATAGTCTCATATGGTATACATTCAACTTTTGTGAAGCAGATGTTAAAGTCATGGTCAACTAGTAACAGAATTGTCCCACAAGACACCAATATTGGAACCTGGTCCTCAATTACAGTGGAGAACCTGGTGGAAAGAAGAGGCTAGGACCATTGAGCAATGAAGTAGGGCTAGAAGTATTGAAATATATGAAGACCAACTTCTTGGAAAGGTCAATTATGCTGCTGTCTAGAGACAGTCTCTATATGATGACCATACTCTGGCTCAGTGCCATGTAGATGATTTGAGTGCTTGGGACAGTGTTGAAGAAGTTGAAAAGAGAACTGAGTCAGCTCCTAAAGTTATACAGGTCCCAAAAGAAACCTTCACTGATTTTTCACAAAGATTGACCAGCTGTAAATAGAATGATACCAAATTCAGAAGCTAGACAAATAATAATTGAACCTTTGGCTTTTGAAAATACTAATTCACAATGCAAAAAGGGAATTAAGCCTTTAAAGGCAAGATCAGCACCCATAGAGGAATGGATCCTAGATACAGTCAATATTGAATCTCATAACCATGATGATACTTGGATAGGAGATGTGATTTCCAGAGACTCGAAGAAAAATCAAAACATCAGGTGTTTTAATTGTGGAAAAAAATGTCACCTAAGAAGGAACTGTAAACAGGGAATTCCTAGGAACAATGTTTTTTTAGGAATAATCCAACAGGAGTTCCCTTCCTTCTGGAGTATGTATAAGGAGTGTCAAAGACAGACATTGGGCCAATGAGTACAGATCAATAAGAGACAGAGGGTAGCTCTTTTCCATTGGTAAATGCCTTGGGGGCCTCTCATAGGCCTCCATGTCATTCCCAATCACCATAGGGGAAACTCCTTTCCAGAGCAATTAAAGGACCTAATGCCTATTATAAACAAAACATACTGCTCTGGATGATAGAACAGCTTTAGAAGATAAAACAAAAATTTCAGGAGAAATTATAAAGCAAATATTTTGGCAGACTTCTATGAATGATCAAAGACCAAAACTAAAGATACAAATAAAAGACATTATAATTGAAGGTCTTGTAAACATAGGAGCAGATGTAACAATAATTGCCCCAGAATCTTGGCATCCAAATTGGCCTCTTCAGGAGGTAAATCTTCATCTTTTAAGGATCCAAATTTTATCCCAGGTAAAACAAAGCACAAGATGGGCTGAATATATAGGGCCAGAAGGACATAGAGGAAAATTAAAGCCATATGTGGCTAATATAGCAATGAATTTATCGGGACATGATTTGCTACATCAATGGAATATCCAGATTCATAGTCCTCCAATCTCAGAAATTAACCATAAACTAAAATATGTTTCTGGTAAAAATATTAAAAGATATAAAAAAACAGTCATCAATTGTTGCTGGAACCCAAAGGCTCCCTTAGGGGAGGGGGTGAGAAGGTGTTGCATCAATGGCACAGAAAGCAGGAGTCAGTTGAAGGTAAACAACAAACTCCCAGTGTCTGTGCCATTGACACCATGCCTTCTCACCCCCTCCCCCAAGGGACCATTAGGATCCAGCAACAACCAATCATTCAGGTTGTACAAGAACAGGGCACAACAGCTGCTGGTCTTTAAAAGATACCAACAGCCTTCCTTTAAAATGGTTGACTGACAAACCTGTCTGGGTAGAACATTGTTCTTTGACATCAGAAAAAAGTACAGGCCTTAGAACAGCTGGTACAGGAGCAGCTAAATGATCAACACATTTAGAAACTGAGTAGTCCTTGGAATTCTCCTGTATTTGTTATTTAAAAGAAATCTGGAAAATAGAGAATAGAAAGAGAACTAAGAGCTTTTAATAAGGTCATTCAGCCAATGGGCTCTTCATACCCTGGAATTACCTTGCCTTCTTTGTTACCTAAAGGATGGCCTATTATAGTTATCAATTTCAAAATTTATTTCTTCACAGTACCCTTACAAGAAAAGAATAGGAAACATTTTGCCTTCATGTTACATACTTATAATAATTCTCAGCTTATTAAGAGATATCAATGGAAGGTCTTCCCACAAGGGATGTTAAACAGCCCCACTCTGTGCCAGTATTTTGTACAACAGCCATTGGAAATTATTCATGTATAGTTTCCTCAATCTATAATTTACCATTATATGGAGGATATTTTACTAGCTGATGTAGCTAGAGTTTTCCTGTCTGGCCCATAGTCAGGACAAATCTCTCTCACCCGCAAGTCCCACAGCCACTCAGACCCAACCAAGTAAACACAGAGACTTATATTGTTTACAAACTGTATGGCCATGGCAGGCTTCTTGCTAACTGTTCTTATATCTTAAATTAATCCATTTTTATAAATCTATACCTTGCCACATGGCTTGTGGCTTACCGGCATCTTCACATGCTGTTTGTCATGGTGGCGGCTGGCAGTGTCTCCTCAGCCTTTCACTTCCCAGAATTCTCTCCTCCTTGTCCCGCCTATATTTCTTCCTGCCTGACCACTGGCCAATCAGTGTTTTATTTATTGACCAATAAGCAACATGTTTGACATACAGACCATCCCACAGCAAGCTGATACAACTGAAGACACTTTAAAGAAAATGATTGAAGAAGTAAAGAAAATATTGCTTTGTTGAGGATTACAAATTGCTCCCAAAAAATACAAAGAGGAGATTCTATTAATTACTTAGTATTTAAAATAGGTCTACAAAAATTCAACCCAAAACATGCAAATCAGGAGAGATCAATTGTGGATTTTAAATGACTAGAAAAATTGCTGGGAGACATTATCCATCTACATCCCATTATTGGAGTAACAAATCAAGAACTGAGTAATTTGTTTCAAACCTTAAACAATGACAAGGACTTAAGTAGTCCAAGAGAATTATCAGTGGAAACTGAGAGAGAATTGGCTTTGATGGGAAAGAAATTACAGGATGCACATGTGAATCATTTGGATCTGGAGCTTGGTTGCATCATGGTTATTTTACCCTCTATGCATTCCCCTACAGGGATTTTAACGCTGAGGGAAGATATTATCTTAGAATGGATATTTTTACCACACAAACAGAGTAAAAAATTAAAGACATGTGGAAAAGGTTTCTGAATTGATTCTAAAAGGGAAATTAAGACTTTGTCAATTGACAGGAATGGACCAAGCAGAAATTGTAGTACCTTTTACTAATGGTGAAAATTCCTCTTTATGGGCAGAAAATGAACATTGACAAAGACCTTGAAATAATTTTTGGATTATTGAGAGATCAACAACAGATATCCCCAAAGCAAGAGACTTCAATTCACAAAAAGAACCAATTATGTCCTTCCTTACATTGCATGGGGAACACCAAGAACTGGAGCCCCTACATTTTATACTGATGCAAATAAGTCAGGAAATTTAAGTAAAGTGGATCAAAGCCCTTATGATTCCATCCAAAAGTTTGTATTGTATGCTCCTCTCATGTTATTAATAGACTTTACAGACCTCTCAACATAGTCACTGACTCTCAATATGCAGAAAGAGTTGTTTTACACATTGAAACTGCTGAACTTATTCTTGATGAATCAGAATTAACTTCATTATTTATAGGACTCCATAAACTAGTCAGGAATAGAAACCATCCCAAACATATAACACATATCAGATCCCATTCAGGTTTTCCAGGCCCTCTAGCAAAAGGTAATGATGAAATTGATCAGTTATTAGTAGAAAATGTGCTGAAGGCCTAAGAATTTCATTAAAAACACCATGTCAATAGCAAAAGTTTGAGAAAATATTTTTTCATCACTTGGCTACAAGCCAATGAAAGTATGAGAAAATGTCCTTCTTGGTTCTTGTATAACCAAACTCTACTACCTGCAGGAAGAAACTCAGAGGGTACTCAAAGAAATGAAATTTGGCAAATGGATGTATTTCATTTTTCAGAGTTTGGAAGGTTAAAATATGTACACCACACCATAGACACATATTCAGGATTTCAATGGGTAACTGCTCTGAGTTCTGAAAAGGCTGATTCTGTAATTATACATCTATTAGAAGTCATAGCCATCATGGGAATATCTGTACAAATTAATACTGACAATAGTCCAGCATATGTCTCTAGTAAAATGAAACAGTTTTTTGCACAGTACAATATAAAACATATTAAAGGTCTACCACATAATCCTGTAGGACAAGCAGTTATAGACGATCTAATTGAACTCTAAAAGATATGCTAAATAAACAGAAAGGGGTAAACCCCCCAAGAAATATATTGCATAATGCTTTATTAACTGTAAATTTTCTAAATGCTAATGAGAAAGGAATGACAGCTGTGGAGAGACATTAGATAATAGAAATAACTACATAATTAAATCAGCCTGTATACTTTAAAGATGTGTTGACCTCAGAATGGAAACCAGGATATGTTGGGGAAGGGGTTTTGCTTGTGTTTCCCCAGGAGAAGAAAATCTATGGATACCATCAAAATTGATAAAGGTTAGATTTGAATAATAGAGACTTTTTGATTAGAAGGGGTGATAGTTTATCAACCAGCATGATCATCCAATTTAAACTAATTTATAATAACAAATGCTTTTCATTTGATCCCCTATAACTTTACAAATAATAAATTCTCCAGAGTTAGGGTTAGGAATGTTTTTGTTTTTGTCCTTCCAGGATAATGAAGGCATCCAGCTAAGGAATCTGATGACCAGTGGACAAATGACACATGTGAAAAAAAAGGAGAAATCATCCAGAGAAAATGTCCCAAGAAAAAGAGTAAATTGGCCTGTTAGTATATTGCATCTCTAACAGAAAATTTCATAAATCTCCCCAAATGTTTGTTTCTGCTGTTCTCTACAGACACATAATGCAAATGATCTTTGTGTAGTCCTAGTTCAATTGAAGAAAATTAAGTCTGGCTTTGGAATTGGAACATGGATTTCTCATTTTCTAAACCCAAGCATGTTGTTAAAAGAAAATTCAGAGTCTCTGTTTCATATCAGAAGAATCATCTGGGGACTATTATTGTCACAAATCTCTTACCCCTCAAATTTATTTTGACTCTTTAAAACTTTTTTTAAGTATAATACTATCTTAAAATTTAAACTTATTGTTTTGATATTAATGATCTTTTAATTTTCTACAGTTAGCAATAAACTTTCTTAACAGTGATACCTGAAGTCTCCAAAAAAAGATGACTGGGTCCCACAATGATGATCCTACCTGGACTATGGTAATGCCACTAAGCTGACAAACACCACCTAAAGATCAGCTTTGGACCACAAACTGCTCAGGACAATTTCAAGGTGGCTGACAGAGATGACCCAGTTTCACAGACTACTCTAGCCAGGACTTGAGATGATCCCTGCACTTTCCCATTACACAGAGACTGGATAATAAATGATACAGCTAGCTCTCCCAGGACTTGATAATTGTCCCAATTTTTTTCAGGGTCCCCTAAAGATGCTTTCATCCCCAGACAGCAGGAAGTAATTTTAAGAATATGACATCGATATTCCCAAGAACTGGGGTGGTTTATTTTTGGTAGCTCAGTGGGATATAGATATCTGTCATTGTTTAGGGGGGTGGTTACAAGTTGTTATTGGTAATGGTCAGGAAAAAGCTGAACAAAGGAGATTAGAGTCAGTAATCTCATTCTAAAAAGAGGGGAGAGATACAGACACAGGATAAAAGAGTAGATTATTGAATCTACTTTTAAACAAAAAAAAACTACTAGTTTTAAATTTTTACATTGATATGGATTTTTGTATATTGATATAAATTTAAGGTAATTTTTGTTAGAATATACTGTACATACATTTCTGCTCTTGTTCAAGATATTGTACTTATATAGCTCATCTAACAATCTAATGCAAATTTCTAGTCCTTGAAAGGTATTATTACAAATTATTTAGGATAATAAAGAAATGCAGGTTAGTAGCTAGTCACCTATTACAATCAAACTTGTAGTCATGTTGGGTATTTTTTCAGGGTCAGAGATATATTTTAGATAGGCAGATGGTCTTCAAACACTTCAGAGATCTACAGAAAATGGCATTCAAGATGTTTTAATAACATAAGGTTCTTTTTTGTAATGACAATGAAACATGTTTGCTCCTGGCAGTACCAATCTACTTCGAATAAGATGATGGGCATTGAAGAAATTCCATATGAAGTTTACTTTATTTGTGGCAAAAGTTAGCCTCTGGGCAAGAAATTGCCCTTGCCTCGACTACTGACAGCATGTGTCCAATTGGACGAGCAGGACAGAAAAGAAAGTGACGGCTGAACTTTGGCAAGACAGGGTGGTACAGTCTTTCAAAAATCCTGCTTCACACAAAAGTCTGTCAGATATTCTGTGCCTGTAGGCTGAAGATGGATGCCCCAAAGTTGCAGAGGAACCTGGGGTGACTGTCCAGGCAGCCAGCTGTTTGTTGTTTCTTATTTTTTGAAGTTGTTTGCTTTGCACTTCCTGTATACTCGGGTAATGTTAAATTCTTCTCAGTTTTCATATGGAGTTGAAGACTTTATGGCTATAGTTTTTCTTGTTAAGAAATTTAGAAAAGACACTCACAAAAGAGATGAAAAGTAAATAAGTTTGAGAGATATAAAAAAAGCTTTTGGTTAGTAATGCAAGTTAAGATAGAAAGTGAATTAGGTACAACACTTTGGACTCATCAACATAGGGCAGATAATGGAGTATTTTCTTGAATTTGTCAAATCCTAATGGACTAGACATTGTTAATGTAATTATTTCCTGTATATATTTGTATACAGTTATTGTACTTTCTGTATAGTTTTTCTGTTAGTTAACACCTTTGCTTTTTGTTTAGACAAAAAGGGGGAAATGTAATATTTTGTTTGTGTTCTGACAAATAAAGCTTGCCTGAAGATCAGCAGACAGAACTAGCCACTAGTTAACCATAGAGGCATTGGTGGCACACACCTGTAGTTCCAGCACTTGGGAGGAAGAAGCAGGAAGATCAGATGTTCAAGGTCACCCTGTACTACATGAGACTGAACCAGTTTAAAAGAGAAACAGAGCTGGGCAGTGGTGGTGCATGCCCTTAATTCCAGCAGCAGGAAGGTGGAGACTGGAATATAAGGTGGGTGGAGACAGGATTTTGGCTCATTCAGTCTGAGGATTTGTAGAGACAGGATTGCCCACATTTGTTCTGAGATTTCATAGAGGTAAGAAGTCTCCAGTGACTAGCTTCTGTGTTTCTCTGATCTTTCAGCTTTCACCCTCAATATCTGACTCCAGGTTTTTATTGTTAAGACTAATTAGGATCATGCTTCATGGAAGGAGAGAACTAATTCTTGCAAGTTCTGATATGACCTCCATATGTGTACTATAGTACTCATATTTTCCTCCATTCATATAAATAAGCAAATAAATATAGTTTAAAACACACTTTAGTTGAGTATGGTAACATTCAACTATAATACTAGATTTGGGAAGTAGAAGCAGGTGGATCAGGAGTTCAAATTCACCATAAATAAAAGGTCACTATCAAGTCTGGAGAGAGAGCTCAGAAGTTAAGAAAACTTGTTGCTCTTCCAGAGAAAATGAGTTGGGTTTCCAGAATCTATATCAAGCAGGTCACAACTGCCTATGACTTCAGTTCCAAGGGATCCAATGCCCTCTTCTGGCCTCCCTAGGCACCTATTTACATTTAGCCTGCACTCACACAGACACACATGCATACATATAAACATAACTAAATCTTAAAAAAATAAGACCATCATAAAAAGTGTTTTGTTCTTGTGGATGATTTTTTTTATCTTGTTTATCTTTAGGCAGGCCTCTAAGTCTCTGTGTAGTCAAGGAATATACTGAACTTTTAATTTTTCTGTCTCTGCTTCTTAAGTACTGGGATTGCAAGTATGTACCACATTATCCAGTTTTGGTATGCTAGGCATCAAAACCAGAGTGTTTACATATTAGACAAGCTCTCTACCAACCAAATACATCCCCAGCCCCTCCTCACGCCTTTGAATTTAGTGTGGCCTTGAGACATATTGGGCTGGATTAGATGTAGGCAGTAAATGGCAGATGCCACTTTCAGAGAGTAGTTTGAGTCAGTTCGTGCAGTGCGCCCTTTCCCCAGCCCTGCTGCTACTGCAACAGCAGACATGACCTATGATCGTGTTTAAAGCACAGAAGAGGCTCGCTCTTAATCATAAATCATTAAAAACAAAATGAAGACATTTGATGGGAGGAGAGATGATGGGTGAAGTTAGCTTTGGCATGAAGAGACGTTTCCACTGATAAAAACTAAACAGCAAACCCCTCACTTACTGTGTTATTTTTAACTACGATATATATGGACCACTGTCATTCTACTGAACATACTTAAAAATATCTTTTCTAAATACACTTAACAAGTTTGGAGAAGTACTGTTATTATGGCTGAGACTAAAGTGATGATAGGGAGATTAAATTTTGTAAAAGTTTACAAATTAACTAGTAAGGAAGCTGAGCATGCCTGGCTGCCATTCAAGCCCTAACTGCTGCTTCTATATGTCAAAGAGAATGGAATGCGTGGTCATGAGGATTTTCAGGTGGGAAAAGAGGCTGAGGAAATTATAGCCAGGAGACCCTATTCTAGAAATATTACATGCCAGGACCATCTGTTGGCAGCAAGGGCATTAGTGGAGTAAGAAAGTTGAAGGCTTAAGTAGAGTGAGAGAAACTGAATGAGGCTGTGACTATTTTGACATTGTTCTCTTTATCTTTATACCACAGGGAAGAGACACCATTGCATTCTTACTGAGGCTTGAATACAGCAGACAGAAATCCCACTGTAATGTACAAGAGACCCACAATAACATTCATCCAATGCAGATTATCATAAGAATGTGTGACTTGAGAGCCTCTTATTTAGAAAAGACCAATTCTTATCCATTCCCCAAGTCCCAGTCATTTCTGTGTTCTATGAGAAAGAATATGTCATTGAAATTATTATTCTGTACTCCTGAGGGCAGGATATAAACTTTGAAATATAAAAAGAATTGTAATTTATGGATGATTGTCATTGTAATCCCTAGCGTATTGATAACCTTGATTTCTCAAAAATGCTTTAGATCCTCAAAGACTAACTTACTGGGTTGGTGATATAGCTCAATTGCCTCCTGAGGCCTTGGGTTCAGTCTCCAGCTCTGAACAGACTGAAGTAGTGCATACCAGGAATCAGGAATCCAAGGTGACTCTCTGCTGTGTAGTGAGTTTGAGTCTAACTTGTGTTGCAGGAGATGCCTGTCTCAAAATAAATGAATAAATAGATAAATAAATAAATAGAAAACAGAAACTGATCCTTCTTACTACCTTGTGGTGATATTTTCTTTTGTATTAAAATGTTATATTTTAATAAATAAAGTTGCCTAGGGGTCAGAGCTATTAACAAGCCATAGCCAGAGTCTGGCGAACAAGTAGTGATGCGGCAGTTAGGCAGTTGGGCTTACAACCAATGAGAAGGCAGAACAGAATTCTATAAAAGGACAAACCCCCTTTTGAGCTGGGAGTCGTTGCTTCAGGGAGTGACTAGCTAACTGAAAGCAGTTAAGGCTCTTAGCTCTGACCTCTTCGGCTTTTCTCTTTACTTGGATAGTTTGTTTCTTTTTTGCTACTAAGTTACAACTACACTACCTTGTATACCTTAGATGGTTTTGAGGTCACCTTCCCATATTCCTTTATTATACCTCTATTATACTATGAATGTAAAATGACATAATGGTAAATATATAAAAAATTAAAGATGGTGTGTATGTGAATATTGAAAGATGAAGATGGTTTAGAATCCTGATACATACATTATATTTTCAACTTGAGGCAGCTTATTGGAAAAATGAAGTTAGCAGTAAGAAGTCTAGGTCTTTGTTTAACATGTTCTCTTTTAACTTCTCCTAGCTCCACTACAAAATAAAAATCCTATAGCCTTGAAATGATACTGTTAACAAGAAAAAGATTTCTCAAAGATAAATATAAACCTCATGTCTAGGTTATGATGAAAGCAGACAGCTACAGCCTTTACTTATAGAAATATGTGGAAAACCATGCAAAGCAAGAGCCCCTGGAAGGGTATTTTGTTTGGTTGGTTGGTTTTGTTTGTTTGTTTGTTTAGCTATATGCTATTGTGTCCCCAGCACAGAAAGAGAAATGCATCTTTCCACGTGAGTGCTTGCTGCTGCAGGGTTTGTCATCTATAGGTCAGTGACCTTGACTGCACTGAGCACCGTTAGTTCACCTGTGCACCTTGGCTTCCCAAAGGAGGCACCTGGGTCTGGAAGTAAGTGATCTTTTGAACTTATGTAAGAAAACAATCAATGTCACTGAACGGAGTAACAGAAACTCAGGAATTATTGTGTTAGGTGTAAGGATTCTAGATCACATTCAAAAGTTTCCAAACAGAGGTAACTGATGAAACAGAACGAACAGTAGCAGCAACAACAACCAACAACCAGAGCGTGTCGGAGGTAAGGAGCGTCTCCTTTACTCAGACGTAGTAACACCACCACCAAGGCTCCTCTAGGGTCTCTCTGGGAGTTTTCCTCACCAGGGCACCCACAGAGAAATGAAAGTTTTCAGCTTTGGAAAGGCTGCATCTTCATATCTAGAGTTCATGCATGTGGCCACACTGTGGAAAGGCACAGCTCTCTCCTAAGGGAGACCTTCTCTGTTCCCTGCACTCCATGCCAACCAACTTTATCAAAAATTGGTAAGAATATTCTTAGTGGAAAGTGCACTACTGTCAGTTTAACCAGTGTAAAACTATGGTTCTCATTTGCTTGGGTAAATAGACAAAGTCTTACTGTTGTATCTGGAAATGTCTAAGAACAAACAAGCATAAAACAATACTAATAGAATTTGCACAGCATATGTGACTGACTCTTTTATGGTGCTATGTATTTTCAGGCAAGCTATAGATGTGATCCTACATACCCTGAAGACTGTATAAAGAACACCTATCATGTATTCCTTTATTATCATTTACTGGTATGCCAAAGAGTATCAAATTCCTCTGTATAAGAAAGAAGAGTTGAACAATATGAAAATTTGTCTACACTCATTTTTTTTAAATTTATTTTTAAAATAACTTTGCCTTTTTTTTCTGCAGATGTTCATGATTTTAAGGTTAAAGTATCATCCTGACTATCTTCAGTGAAATGTCAGAGTGAGTTTCCCATGATGCAGTGCTGTTATAGCTCTTTTCCCTTACAGGGAAATGATACATACACATTTGAACTTTTCCTTTTCTTTCTGTCTAAAAGTCTTGGATAATTGTAGAACCCTAAGTAAGCCTCATAGATGTTAAAAATGTATTCCCTATTACACTTTCCTGCTAAAAATAAATATTAGAGGCTCTTGTGAACAGTGAAGATTGCATGAACATGTCCCTCAAATTCAATCAACAATGAATTACCTTTGCTGAACCAGCAGTTTTTAAGTGAACTCACACTTAGATGTGGCCTGGAGAATATGAAGCATGCCTTGGTTCTTCGATGACAGAGGAAAACAAACAGAACTTTTCTTTCCAGTCTCTTAGGAGACTGTCTGTGAGCTGCTTGATTAAAATTCTATAAATCCTAGAGACAGTGTGCCCTCTGGAGGTCCACAAATCTCCAGGATGGAAGATGAGTATGTCTGGGAAAAATTCATTGATTTGTCTTATCCAGGAGGGCAACTGGACAGGCAGTATGAATTGTTCCTACTTCTCTACAAAGACCTCAGATAATTCTAGCCTTGGCACAAGCAGCATGCATAAGCAGAAACGAGTTTTTAGTATGCTTCAACTGGGGAGAAGAGACCTGGCAGACAGCATGAGCTAATCTAGTGCTGTGCAGAAGAGAGAGACACTGGGTCTGGCTTAAGCAATTGAAATCCCAAAGTCCTCCCTCAGTAACATACTTTCTCCAACAAGGCCACACATCCTAACCTCTATCAAGTAGTACCACTCCCTAGTGACCAATCATTCAAATACATGAGCTTATGGTGGCCATTCCTATTCAAACCACCACAGAAGAGAAAAGTTTCTGTAAGCAACAAGAGAAAATCCAATACTTTATAAATAAATTGTAATTTATAGTTGGGACGGACTATGTAAATATCATAAATGAGGAGCAAAGAGAGAAGACATATTATGATAGCAATCCCCGAATTATAGATAGAAAGAAACAGAAGTTCATCAAGTCCTGTAAATGAGATTCATTGAGTTTCTCTGTAGTAGAGATCTGATGTAGCAACAGACAGAGACATTGGAAAGTACAGGATTGCAATTTCACCTAAATTCCATCTGACAGCAATATTTTCTGCAGAGATACAGCATTGAGGGAATGCATCTCCACTTACCTGTGTGAAGAAAAGACACCATCCAAGCAAGAATAAAAGGTAAGCTAAAAGGCATAAGGAGATAGATGAATGGATATACAAAGGTTTTTTTGTTTGTTTTGTTATTTGTTTTTGTTTTTGTTGTGGAATAATCCTCTTGTACACTGTAAAGATTTATAACTTGAATTGGTTTAATAAAACATTATTGGCCAGTAGCCAGACAGGAATTTAATCAGGAAAGTGAAACTGAGAATGAATGATGGGATGAAGAAGCACAGAATGAGAGGAGCCACCAGCCAGATGCAGAGGGAACAGGAGATGAACATGCCATGCTAATAAAGGTACCGCCATATGGCAAAGCATAAATAGAAATATAGGTTATCTTAAAATGTAAGAGCTAGTTAGCAATAAGTCTGAGCTATCGGGCAAGCATTTATAATTCATATTCAACCTCTGAATTGGTTATTTAGGACTGGATGTTGGGACATGGAAATGTCTACCTAAATGTGGCACCCAAAGTTTGGCAAAAATTTCCACATAAAACCTGAGAAAGCTTAGAAAAAGGATTCTAAATACACAAAAGAACAGAGTCAAGCATAGCTTCTTGGTAGTAGCATTTTCTTGGCTAGGCTCTGTTTGCTGGCAGAGAGCAGAGGTGTGGCTCCTTTAAGAGGAGGTTTCCTGGTTCATGCTGGTGGCAAGAAGGACTTTTTTGGGAGGTCCTGCTACCAAACACTTAAATGGTGTTTATGAGCAGTGAGCAGTATGCAACTTGGTGGCAGGGTGGACCCAGAAACTCCCCAGAGTTGGGGCAGTAAATATGGCTCCTGCTAGTACCTCTGTCATGAAGCTAAGCTCTCACAGACTAAGGAGCTGGGTGGAACCAGCCACCAAAGCAGCTGCTTTGGTCCTAGTCACACCACTTAGCAGTATAAAGACTCATGTGGTCAGCAAAAGATAGAGATATGGAGTAAAGACAGAGGCAGACAAAAAAAAACAAAACTCTAAACAGGTTACAGTGTGTTTAAAAACATATGTAGGCTTGGGAGAGAAAAGAAAAAGGTTAGAGAAAGTCCTTAAAAAAGGAATAGAGTAATAAAAAAATATAATAAGCTACACAAAAACAGAAAATACACAGAGAATCTGGATTATGTATATTATTGTGTTGTCTTTAAAATTTTTGACTGCTAAGAGACCTTGGATTATGAAAACTGCTTTATTAAATCAACCTATACATTTTAAAATTATCTTGACTTCAAAATTTAAGTCAAAAGATATGTTTCTTTGGGGGAGAGTTTATACTTTTGTTTTCACAGGAATTGAGAGGCTGTGGATTCATTCCAGGTTAGGAAAAATTAGGTTTGACTGAGGAAGACCCCCTGAAAAAATCTCCTATGGGAATGGATGGCCCAGATGATCCAATTCTGTTGCAGTGTCCTCTGAGTTCTGCATCCAGAACGGCTTGAAGATTGCTGACTGAGATGATCCAGCCTCACAGAATACTCCAGTCAAGATTTGACCACAATCCTAAATTTTCTCAGGGTCCCCTAAAGGTTACCAGCAGCCCCAATCACTAGGAAGTAGTCTAGAAAACTATGCCCACATTTCCAAAAAATGGGTTATGGATATTTAAGGGGGATTTGTTACAAGTTGTTATGGATAATGGTGAGGAAAAAAAGCTAAACAAAAGAGGTTAGATTCAGGGGTCCTGTTCTGAAAAGAAAAATGGGGATATAGAAATGATAGGATAAAAGAGTAGATTATTGAATCACTTTAATCCAAAAAACAACCATTAATATTACATATTTTATATTAATATGGATTTTAGTTTATTCATACAAATTTAAAGTTAATTTTGTTACACTGTATGTATATTTATACTCTTGTTTAAGGTATTGTGTTTATACAGCTCAATTAAAAAGGTAATGTATAACTAAGAAATACAGATTAATAGTCATCTATAATAGTCAAACTTATAGTCATGTTAGTTAGGTTTTCTAGGTATACAAAGACATATTTCAGATAGATAGATGATCTTCAAACACTTCAAAGACCTACAGAATATGGAATTTAATATATTTAATAACCTAAGGCTTTTCATGACAGCGAGATACATATGCTCCTGGCAACACTAATCTACTTCAGAGAAAATGATTTATATTGAAGAAACGCTATATGAAGTTTACTTTCTTTGTGACAAAAGTTAGCTGTTGGGCAAGAAACTGCCCTTGCCTTGACTGCTGACAGTGTACTATTCAAATTGGAAAAGCAGGACAGAAGAGAAAGTAACTGCAGAACTTTGACAAGACAAGGCAGGACAGTCCTTCAGAGAGGACTTCTTTCACAGCAAAGTCTGTCGGATACTCTAGGCCTGTAGGTCAAAGATGGATGACCCAATGTTAAAGAGGAACCTTGGGTGAATGTCCAGGCAGCCAGCTGTTTCTGTCATTTCTTAATTTTGGAAGATGATTGCTCTGAACTTCCTGTTTACTCAGGTAATTTTCTATCCTTCTGGGGTTATTGATGGAGTTGAAGACTAAATAGATATAATTATAGTTTTCCTTAGTTATAATAAAAAGTAAATTAGATACAAAACTTTAGACTCACCAATGTAGTGGGTAGCTGTTCCAGCTTTGACCTAGAAGCACTATCCCTAGTGGAGATTTTGGTAACTGCCATGCCTACCTATGATGTGCCTCTGGGGCAGGACCAAGACAGGAGCCCTTAAGACCCCAGATCCTTGGTTGCTGGTGATGCTGGATGCTGGAAGACAGACTGAGTCAGAGTTCTCCAAAGACCCCTGCTGGACTACACCTCCCCTCTCCTGGATCCTGTAACCAGACCCTTTACTGACTGTAAGTTACCCCAAAATAAACCTCCTTTTTAACTATGTGGAGTTGCCTTGATAAATCCCCACATTATACCAAGATAAGATGGATAATTATTTTCTCTAATTTTGCCAAATACAAAGACTGGATATTGTAACTCTAATTCTTACTTGATAACTGTTTTTGTTGCATATAATCATACTATGTTAAAGTTAAAACCTTCCTTTTTAATTTGACAAAAAGGAGGGAGTGTTGTGGAATAATCCCCTGTACACTACAAAGATTTGCCACTCAAATTGGTTTAATAAAACGTTGATTGGCCAGTAGCCAGGCAGGAAGTTAGGCAGGAAGACAAACTGAGAATGCTGGGATGAAGAAGGGTGGAGAGTCAACCAGCCAGACACAGGGAGCAGAAGAGGAACAGCCATGCTAATGAAAGTGCTGCCATGTGGCAGAGCATAAATAGAAATTGGCGTCAACTTCAAATGTAAGAGCTAGTTAGTAGTAAGCCTGGTCTGTTGGCCGAACATTGGCCTCCGTGTTGGTTATTTGGGACTGGGAGGTTGGGACATGGAAATATCCATTTATATTTTTTTCTAAATATAAATTGTTGTAGATGGATTTTCTTTTCTGCTACCATCCCCAAATAATGACACAGAGACTTCTTATTAATTATTAAAGTTTGGCCTTTAGATTAGGCTTGTCTCAACTAGCTTTTCTAACTTAAATTAACCCATTTATATTAGTCTATGTTCTGTCACGTGGCATTATCTCTCTTTTACCTAGCACCTCCTGTTTCTGCTCCATTTGGCTGGTGACTATGCTCTTGTTTTTCCCAGAGTTCTCTTTGTCCCTGGAAGTCCCATTTAACCTCTTTATAGCTATTGGCCATTCAATTTCTATTACATCAACCACAGCAGTACATTTTCACACAGTATACAAATATCCCACAACAAATTATATTTCTTAGCAAATCTTCATGACAGAAAACATACAAAGCTTCTTCAGTAAAATCTAGAGCCTGATTGATGAGGGATATGGAAAAAGCAAAAGCATTTGAAGCTCTTAGTTTATAAGGATGGTAAAAGAAGGAATTGGAAAATACGGCATCATTTCTGAGGGAAATAATTACCTCTGGTTTTCCTATTTGGGAACACATACATATGCAGTAATTCAGATTTTTAAAATATAATGATGGTTTATCAACAAATACAAACAAATGAAATAAAACACCAAATTAGCAAGGAAAGCTGGAGGAATATTGAGGTAATATCTTGCTGAAAACCGGGTGCTTTCCCAGCACCCACATCAGATGTCACACTACTGCTTGTAACTCTATCTCCAAGGAGATCTGATGTGTTTTCCACACTCAGTAGGCACCTGCACAGATATATGCACAGACCCCATAGACACACAGATATATACTTAATCTAAAAACAAAAATATTTCTTTAAAAAATTAACAAGGAAGAATTAGAACTTAAAACTTAGAAAATATACAACAATAAACTAGAACAAGTAACAATAACAACAGCAACAAAATGATAGCAGTGAATTAGGCAAAAACAAAAGAAATTGAAAGGAATAAACCATTCTTATCATTCAATATCTAAATATTAATATGCTAAATTTCTAACTTTATATCTCTAATGGTTTCCCCTAGACCTTTTGTCATAGTGTTTATTCAAGAAATTTGGTTATTAATATTTTCTATATTCTAGATTTGGGTGTATATCCTTGACTTTTTAACATACGGCTTTAGTCACCATTTTTTTTCTTGCACACTGAGAAGGTATTGAAGTAAGGTTCTTTTAGGTTCCAGTTAAAATATTTCAGGGGAGACATGTCAAGATTGCTTACTGGATAAAGACATCTATCTGTTAATAAGTTTAACAACTTGAGTTCAACTCCTAGGACTCACATGATAGAAAGAGAGAACTTGCTCATGCAAGGTGTTCCTTGATTTCCATATGCACACAATGGCATATGTGCCTACATAAATGGGCACATATACATTCACAAGCAACTAAAACAAAAAATAAAATATGCCAACTTCCGCATGGCTTAGTTACTGGAACCTTGAGTAGGAGTGATGAGGTAATGATGAAATCACACACACAAAGATAGAAAATCTGGGATCAGGTGGTCTGGGCACTCAGTGGCAACAAAGACACAGCATACCAGACTAACAGCATGTTTAGTACCTACATATGAACAAGGATGCGGGATTATTACACACAGATAAACAAGGATGTAGGATTATTATGGAGAGTTGAACAAGGAGGCAGGTTTAGCTAATCTCGGTAGAAGCAGTCTGTGTAAGGGTAGCAGTCTTCAGTCTATAAACATCCAGAAAGAGAAAGATACTCTGCACATTTTCTGCACACTCTTCAACATCAAAACTTGGACCAGAAAGGGGCTTTACTGTGCATTTGAGTCTCACTCATGAAAGGCTTTGCCACTCCAATGAGTCTGAGGCACTGGGGTCCTTAACATGACTATACCAGGTCAAACAATACTCTCAGAACTTCATTTGTTTCCTATAAAATGTAATAAAAAACACTTTAAAAATGCAGATACTTCCAAATGTTTCCCATAACATTCTATATTTGAGTACATGATTTTAGTCATCTCACCTTTCCATTTTATGATTGAAAACTGGTTTTAATTGTTGTCTTATTACACACATACTGTTGACTCAAAAGATGGAAAGTTGAGTATCCATTGACAATCATTGCCTCTATGTATTATTTCATTATGGTTTTTCATACATAAATTGGAATATATAAGTTGAATATATAAAATTAATGTGTACTATGGGTAACATTTTATAGATATTTAATAAAACAGATAAATCCTTAATTGATCTCATTGAGTAAAGTGTTATTCTAAGTGCTCTCTCTACTTTAATATATTTTGCTCAATATCATCCCAAGCAATTAGAAACCATATTTTTTTTTCAGATTTTGGTATGAAAACTCAAGAGCAAACTGATTAGCCCAAAGTCACATGATGATTTCCTCAAGGTTCTTTCCAAGTCCTTAGTAATAAGATGGAATTGAAAAGAATGAATGAGTTCAAGACAAATTGAGAAGACAAAGAACTGCAAGCAAAATGATTAATAACCTTACATTTATATGAAAACACAAATGACCCAGGATATCTGAAATTATCCTGAGCAGTAAAGACAAAACAAAACAAAACTAAACAAACAACCCAATCCTGATGAAGGTGTCAGCATCCCAAATTTGAAGTAAGAATAATAAAAACAACGATAATGACATAAAAACAGACACATTGATGAATGGAGTAGAATTGTGGTCCAACGATAATCCCACATTCTTACAGCCAAATGATTTTTTTAATATAAAGAGGTGAACAATATACATTGAAGAAAAGCTAGCATCCTCAGCAAGAGGCACTGATCAAACTTGGTAGCTACCTATATATAGAAGAATGAAGCTTGATCCTTGCCTTTCAACCTACATTAAATCCAGTTTCAAATGGGTCAACAATGTCATGTAAGACCTGGTACCCTGAATCTGACTGAGGAGAAAATAGGGAATACATTTCAACCTATAGGCACAGGAAGGAACATTTTGAACAAGACTCGAATAAAATAGGCTTTAAGATTTACAGTAGATGGGACCCCACCAAACTAAAAAGCTCTTATACAGCAAAGACACCATCATTTAGATGAAGATGCAGCTTGTAGAATGGGATAAAATCTTTATAAGAAAAACTTCTGATAGATGATCAGTTATTTTAAATAAATTTTGAATATTTTGAAGTTTTTTTTTTTTTTTTTTTTTTTTTTTTTTGTTTTTCAAGACAAGGTTTCTCTGTGTAGCTTTGCGCCTTTCCTGGAGCTCACTTGGTAGGAAGTTTCTTATTTAGAAGTGTGCCATGTAGGCTGGCTTACAGGTTCAGAGGTTTAGTCCTTTATTATCTTGGTGGGAAACATGGCTATGCAGACAGACATGGTACTGGAGAAGAAGCTGAGAGTTCTATGTCAGGATTGGCAGGCAGCAGGGAAGAGAGAGACGGTGGGACTGGCTTAAGGATCTGAAACCTCAAAGCCCACATCTCTATGACACACTTTCTCCAACAAGGCCACACCTCCAATAATGCCATTCCCTATGAGTCTATGAGGGCCATTTTTAGTCAAACCACTGAAGCATTCTTGGGAATATATCTAAATGATTCTATACTCTACTATAGAGAGATTTGCTCATCCATTTCCCTGCTATTCCATTCACAATAACCAGGAAGGGTAAACAGCCTAGGTATCCATGAATGAATGAATGTGTAATGAAAATAGGGTTTATTTACACTATGGAATGTTCTTCATCTGTTAAAATGAAATTTTATAACATTTCCTCATAAACGCATGGATAAAAAGTTATTCTGGGTGAAGTAAATCAGACACAGAAAGATATCACACGGTTTCTTTCATTTATGAATTCTAGTGTTACATCTGTAGATATGTATGTTTTGTTTGGACACATGTAGATGTCAGGAAATAATAACGAGCCACAGGGGCAAGGACTGAAAAGGTGGGGATAGAATACAGTCATGCAAAGGAACAGGAAGTGTTCATTATGATGGGGGATGGGAGGACAAAGTAGAGGGTGGAACATAGGGAGGTATAAGTTACACTAAAGATCTTTCAAAACAGTCACAGGGAAACCTACTTACTACTGTAGAAGATTCCTAAATTGTATACACACATATTTATAAAGACATTTTCCCTGTAACAGGACACCAATGTCTCTACTAGACACTAGTCTTTACACTACTATCTAATACAAAGCCTAGCGCCAAATGTGGGTTACAACTTTTGAAGTTGTTGTCCAGAAAGGTCCCATAGACCCCTCACCTTACAGGTGATTGCCGATGCTCTTGGCTGCCCTCGAGATCCAACAGTAAGACACTGTTTTGAAGACAACACATATTTGAATCACAGAACATAGAGAAATCAGCTTGGTACTGACCTGGAAGCTTCATCCCCACTGGGTGACTTTCATAGTGTTGGAAGGTGCTATGTATTCTACTGGAGTACAAAGGTAAATAATCACTCTTACCCAGGGGTAAGTCCTGGGAGCTATAATCATGACTGACCTGGCAAGACATTCACACTGGCATAATAGTGGCATGAACATCATGGGAGTAAAGAACAATTTTAAGATTGGATTTAATTCTCATTCACAAGACAGAACTTATTCCTGGAATAATTGATAGGCCAAGGACCTATAGCTAGACTAGTCATAGGATTAGGAAAGAACCCACTGCTATTATTCTACTAAATGGACATAGTATTAAATTAGCTCCTAATGATTTATCCAACATCAATAGGTTCACTTCCCAATTGTCATTTGAGAAGTTCCTGTCTCCAGAAGATGGTTATTGTCCTGATTGATGTTTTTGTCAACTGTTCAACTATATTTTTTATTATTTAAAGCAATTTTAAATTTAAATATATTTTGATCATATTTTCTCCTCATCCACGTCCTTCCAGATTCGTTTCCCTCTCCCCACCCTCCCAACTTTAAGTTATTCCTCAAGAAGCAAACAAAAATCCAATACAAAAACAAGCCCCCCAAAACAAAGAAAACAGAATAAAATATCACTCCAAAAGAAAAAAATTCTACCAAACTTTAACCAAATAAACACACACACACACACACACACACAAAACAAACAAACAAACAAACAAGCAAACAACCCTTGGAGTCTATTACATGTTAGTCATCTACTCCTGAATATGAGGCCTGCCTTGGAGTGGTTGATATACTCAGTGTCACTCCATTGGAAAAAACTGATTTTCTCTCTCCCAGGAGCTATAAATGATGGCTCAGATATTAACCTTTACCCTAGTGACTAGGTATTCCTTCATTCACTTATTTATTTTAAAAAATATAACAAATTAATATATAATAAGATAAAACAAAAACTATCACATCAAAATTGGATAAGACAAACCAACAGAGGGAAAGGGGCCTCCAAGAAGGCACAAAGTACTGTAGAGCAATATAAATTATTAGTACTATGTCTTGGCACAGTTTCTAAATTAATATACGTTCATAAAGTCTCCTCTTAATGGTTGCTTAGAACTTCATCAACATATTTGGAAACAACATATTTATTTATTTTATGTTATAGGTATGGATAGTTTACCTTCATGTATGTCTGTGTACCATAAACATGCTTGGTGCCCTCAGAAGCCAGAAGAGGGTATCTGTTGGACCCTCTGGAACTGTAGTTACAGATGTGGTTTTAATCAACTTTGTGGATGCTGAGAACCAAACATGTTCTCTGGAAGAGCAGCCAGTGTTCTTAACCACTGAGCAATTTCTACAGGCCTGTATACAATGTATTCAACCACCTTCTAAAGAAAGGGATTAAGCTTGTTTCTAAAACTTTGTTCTAATTAGTTAAAAGTGTGATATCCATGAGTAAAAAGACTTCCATGCTGAAGTTCCAGCTTAAAATGACACTTGAAATGTGGTAGGCTAAAAAGAAAACTCTGTTGCAATTTCTGAATGAATAAATAATGTCATATTCAGTATTTTTTCATATAAAATTCTATCACATTTCTGATTTAAATTTTTTTCTGGAGTTTGAACATCATAGACCAAATAGTTAGAACTCTGTGTCCATTCCCCACTATATGCATTTTTCACATTATTTAATTCACTTACATTTTTAACTCTGACAAGAGAAAAGTCTTCATGCCCATGGGAATAACTTGCAGCATAGGACATTGCTACATATCCAGTATAGCCATTTGTTCAGTTCCTTATTTATTCATAAAACCTCCGAAAGCTACATTTATTATTTAGATGTACTTTAAGAATGTTGTCTTTAAAAAAATATCATTTTCAAATGAGAGAGGAGGAACATATGAAATAAAAGCAACTCAAAGAATCCAAGTATCAGTTTGGGAAGACCAAGACCCAGCTAACAAAATATCTGAGAAGGAAAAGATGGGACCAACGTGTGAGATAATTCATGCTAAGTCCCTAATATGAAGACACTGAGTATCCCCACTATGACTTTAAACCATTTCCAATCTTCACTCAGCAATTTTCATTTCACATTTATGCTACATTGAGTTCATCTCTATCTCAGGGCACAGGGGTATACTTTAGTTTTCTGCTTTGTAATATTCATGATTTCACTCCATTCACACTTTTTATCCCATTTCCACTGTCCTCTGAGAAATGTGTCTTTACTCTCATACTTCCAGCTATTCTGGTCACCATCCAGACACCAAAAAATATATCTGACTAGAGAATGCTGGTCTCTAGAACTTTTTCATTGGATTGCCCCACTCTCTCCTAAATTCTACCTGCAGAATACTTTAAAATTATTCTGTGTTTTTCACTCATTTCAGGAATATTTGCTTAGACCAGTCACATTTTCCTACCTTGGTTTTGCTGTGTTAGCACAGTCCCACTACGAAGCCAGGCTGGCCTCGTACTTGTGATGCTTCTGCATCCAGCTCTTGAGAACTGGGGCTACAGGCTGATGCAATCAACCCAGGTTCCCACTGCTCTTCTCTGTCTTTACCTGCCACTCGCCTTGATTGGTTTCTTAAGCACTATGAAGAAGTCAGGATGAAACCACCTAGCACACACAGCAGGGAACATGGTTGAGGGTCCTCAGGTTGGTGCTTCCAGTTGTAAACTCTCAGTCACCAGCTAAGTTATTTAACAACTAACTGTCATCAGGCATCGTTCAAGTTCAGATATTAGAATCCAAGTTGTAGCCTCTTTTTGTTCTGTTCTTTTCTCAATTCATTGTACTTCAGATCCTCTTCCTCTTATTAGGAAACACCAATTTGTTTCTAAATGCAGTGCCTTTGTATTAACTATCCTCTGATCCCTGGACATGGTTGTGTCCTGTCCATCATTCAGGTTCTGGCTCCAATGCTCTGATATCACGTCCTCAGCCATCCTGCTTCTTTGTGTTCTTTGCTTCACTACTTTGATTTGAATAACTTGCTTACAGTTTGTTGCTTATTTATGATAAGAACATAGGGATTTAATCTGCTTTATCCCCATGCATCTACAGCAAAGGACAGCACCTAGGACACACAGCAGTGCCTTGGCAAAATCTTTATTTCCTGGCACATGACTACATGATTCCACGTTTAAGTAAGTTCAATACATTTTTCCCATTGTAAAAGTCATCAATTGTGTTGAACATAAAGAAAGATTGCCTGGAACTTATAGACTGTGATGCAGGCACAATTTGTATCATTTATATTTAGACTCGTTTTGGGGTGATCAAATGTGGCATTGGGAATTCATGGAAAAAGCAAATTTTCTATTTCCTATTTTCTGTTTCATTTGAGAGAGATAGAAACAATTGATTCTATTTTTAAATATATTCTCTGTTTGGAGCATGAATGGGGATGTAATCTACTTACTTATGGAGTGTTTCAACTTCAGCTCTTCTCAAAATTGTTCCTAAGTTAATAACCTGTGTATCTAACAAAGACATGTGTCAGGAGTCAGCTGGGCTGATGTCAGGCTGCCATGTTTTAGAGGTTCTAATTTCTGCTTCCAAGACAGAATCTGAAAACTTTTTCAGTTTTGTAAGGAGAGAACTTTGATTCTGTTGGAGCCACAGGTTTCTTCTTTAACCAATTGGGCAGGGTCACAATTTTTAAAACAACTACACATGGGCTGAGGCCTGATAGTGACCCTGTTTGGACCACCTTATATATGAACCAATTTGCATTTACTAACGTTTAGAGATGTCTGACTTGGCAGTTTTTCTGACTTCTACCATCATCAGATTTCTCATCCAAGAGGGAAGATTTTTTTATTTCTTTTCAATTATTCTGTTGAAGCATCACCACTGGAAAGTTTTCATATTTTTTCCTCAGATTATCTGTATATAGAGTCATATGCAGGCATTAATTCTTCTGATGACCATGAACATAAATATATAATGTGTGTAATTAATATCCAGAGCTTTGAATATACAATGAATGTATAAGCAGTACTTCAAGTTCTAATGTAACAAGTGAATTTTGCAAGAAGTACCACATATTGCCTCTAATTAGTCCATTAATCTCAGCTGTTACTGCTCTACTTGGTGGCATGAACCTGGGAATCGGGGCTTAAAAATGAAGTGGACATCTAATGTGATAGCCAACTTTATTCAGAACATTAAATAATTTATACTCTAAGGGTTAAGAAGAATCACATGAGTAAGGTGTTTAATCACAAGGACAAGCCACCCATGGCAAAACATGGTTTTCCATAGAGGCATATAAACAAATAATAGCCAGTTGTAATGAACAATCTGAAGTAATCTTACTCCTATCCACCACACCTGAGAGAGGCACCTAAGTGCATTCCAAAAACAGTTCCACATTTTTGAAAAAACTGAGATCAGTAAGAAAAGACTCTTGTTTTCTTGGAGTTTTCTCCAAAGCAAGCAAATTATATTATTAGAACAGTAAAAGCATTGTGCATAGTACTCTGTACCAAGAACGGAGATCTAAACCATATCTAGTACTATTGTTACATTATTATATTGATCAGAAAAATCTAGAGAATAGCTTGAAAAGAGACTCGTGTGATTAGTAGTTCTGGTCTCCTGTATAATGTAAGCCCATATTTGACTTTAATAGGAATCTAAACATTATGACATCCTGTACAAGTAGAGAGTGATTTAAATCCCAAGGAAAAATAAAATGCAGTCTCTTCTCCAGAGAAATGAATGAGTCTATTATGGTCCCAAGGTCCAGTCATAAACCCAAAGTTATTAGTAAAGTCATTTCCCCCTTGGTGCACAGGGTCTTAACTTGGTTCCAGGTGGGCAGACTTGACTTCTGATGATATGGTCGATTTCTCCATTTGCGCTCTAGCTGGAGGTTTACTATCTTTCTGGTGACTTCCACTGTTTTCTCACTCTCCCTGGTGTCCTTGATGGCCTGGAGTTGAAGAAGCCCAGGAGGAATCCATAATGTTTCTGTGGACCCATCTGCAATGACAAACACATACCTTCTTCTATACCAAGAAATGCAACCCACGACTACTTCAGCCCCTTTTACCACTCCAGTAAGTGTTCTAACTGGTGCAGTTTAAGATCTCTTGTTCATCACACTCCCCTATCTTGGAATTCCTCATAAGCACTTCTTAGCGTGACTCTTTCAAGCCGTTCCTCTACTTGTGTACGGTCGGGCTGCAGAGAGCACAGACTGCCCAAGTCACCACAGGCACCAGTGCCCTCACTTCTTTCTTCACGAGTCCGAGCTGCATTTGGAGGCACTGGCTGTCTTTAATTTGATGTCCTTCAGAACCAAAATTAAAACAGCAAGCCTCTGATGGTTTCCTTTACTTCTAGTCCTTTTAGGGAAACAATGGACTAGAAAGCTTTGCTGACACTCGGTTTGTCCATTTTTCAGAAAACAGAGGCTTTTCCTTTACCACTAGTTGCCATACTTTACCATTCTAAAATTAATAAAATACAGACTGCTTCTTATCACTCTAAAATTCCCCTTTTTGTTCTAAATGACACAGAATTTGGCTCCTTAGCAGTCCTCCTCTGACACTGTTCTGGATGATTGAGACAAAAGATTAAAGGAAATCTTTCCATTTAACTTCCTTGACCTTCCTCAATTATTTTCTCTTAACTTAATATAAATTCCTCTATTTCTTGAATGTGATTTTATTGAAATAATATTATTCATTTATTCAGTTTTGTTCATCAATATTCTGCTTTGCTGTGACAGAATACCTAACTTTCTTTTAAGCTGGGGATTCTTGGTGTCAACCTGTTCTCTGCTCTAGTCACACTGTGGACCTGCACCGTTAGCTCTGTTGCCAGACCATTCTCTTTTCCCTTATTGCCTTGACATGGAGGTGAATGGACTCCAGTATCTCCAGTGTGGTAAAGCACTTCCTACTTCAGGAGCTGAAGCTCACTGTTTCCTTTGACTTAGTTTGTCCACTTGTTCTGTGATAAGCTCAACAAATTCTTGGAGATCACCATTTTTGTCACTTTTATTCTTCTTTCTTTTTTTTCCACCAAAGTTAAGATTTCTGACTGTGTTGCTAAAGATCATGTGACTCTGAGAGCCGGGCCCTATGCCTTCTTTGGTTGAACAGGAGTAACTTTGTCAAACATTGATTCCTAGAACATGGGAGTTCCTTGGACATAGATAAGGCATGAGCATTTTCAAGACATAAAAACAAATCGAACCTCACCAAACCAAAATAATCCCACTAAATATTTCACTTCTTGGACAATTTGAGTGATTCTCTCTCTCTCTCTCTCTCTCTCTCTCTCTCTCTCTCTCTCTCTCTCCCTCCCTCCCTCCCTCCCTCCCTCCCTCCCTCCCTCCCTCCCTGTGTGTGTGTCTGTCTCTCTCTCTCATTCTCTGTGTGTGTTGTGTATGCTTCCCAACATACAAAAGAGAATCTTCTCGCTCTTTACTTTATGAGTAGCATCAACTAACATGCCCAATTACAGAAGTATCCTTCTTTGCTGACATAACCTAGTTTACAGCAAGGGTTTCCTTCTTAAAATCTCTTGGTCATGACTCCTGCCAGGGAAGTAGATAAGCTGACAACAGATCTTCACCTCTCTTTCTGCTCCTCCAGTTCCACCCCAACTCCCGCCCAAGTCTCATCCCTGACTCTATAGCAGAGTATTTCTGCAGTCTCCCTTTTCTCTTAGACCCCATTCCAATGGAAACCAAAGCTCTTCTCCTCCAACCTTTCGTCCCCCAGTTCATTCCAGTATCCAAGCCTCCAACACCAGCAGGCATTTCCTGGTGAAACACCAGCTGGGAAGGCCAGGGAAACAGGTAAGCTAACTGAAGACCTTCACCACTCCCTCCCCTTCTCCAAACCCAATCCCTCAATCTCATCCATATCTCTGCAACAGAACACCTGCTGCAGCCTTCCTTCCTCCTCTGTCTACATCTCCTGCAGATCTCACAGAACTTCCCCCTTACCTCCCTATCCCCACTTGTTGCTTCATCCCAGCCCTCAACTCCAGCAGGCACCCCGCTAACCCGCACACCACTCCTGCCAAGGAAGCAGGTAGGCTGTCTGTAGATCTTCCCTTCTCCTCGAGTTCCTCCAGATCCAACCCCCAAGTTCCATCTTCTGTGCTATAGCAGGCTTTCTTGGGTTACCACTCTTCACCATCTCCCCAACTCCAAAGAACCCCAAATAGCCACAGCTATCAGGTCCAAAGAAAATTTCCTATCATCACACTCTGAAAACTCAGAGAGGAAACAGAATCCAAGGAACAAAGCCCACACCCAACAAAGACAAATCCAGAAATCAGCACCTAGGCCTACAATCACCCAATTCCAGATGCCTAGACCCCTAGACACCAGCATAAAAACACAATGAAAAACAGCCAGGGCAATATGTCTCCACTAGAGCCCAGCTATACTACAACAACAGGCCTTGAATATTCCAACCTAGTTGAAGCACAAGGAAAAGACCTTAAAACAGAATATATGAAGTTGATAGAGGTCTTTAAAGAGGAAATTAATAAATTCCTTAAAGAAATTTAGGAAAACACAAAAAGTGGAAGGAAATGAATACAATTGTTCAAGACCTAAAAATGGAAATAGAATCAAAAAAGTAAACCTCAACGGAGGGAATTCTAGAAATGAGAAATTCAGAAATTAGAGCAAGAACTATAGATCCAAGCTCCACTAACAGAATACAAGAGGTGGAAGATAGAATCATAGTCATTTAAGATAAAAACAGAAGAAAAGGATATATCAATTGAAGAAAATGTTAACTCTAAAAATCTCCTGACAGAAAATATCCAGGAGATTCAGAACACTAGGAAAAGACCAAATATAAGAATAATAGGAACAGAGGAAGGAGAATAATTGTAGCTCAAAGGCTCAGAAAATGTTTTCAACAAAATTATAGAAAAAAATTGTCCTAATCTAAAGAAGGAGATGCCTATCAAGATATAAGATGCATACTGAACACCAAATAAATTGGACCAGAAAAGAAAGTCCCCTTGGCACATAATAACCAAAGAAATAACCAGAATAAAGAAAGAATATTAAAAGCTAAAAATAGAAAAAAGAGCAAGTAACATATAAACACAGAACTATTAGAATTATACCTAACTTCTCAATGGAAACTAAAAACCAGAAGGGCCTGGAAAGATGTGCTACAGGCTCTAAGAGACCACAGATGCCAGCACAGGCCACCATACCCAGCAATTTTTTTTCTTTCAGTTTTTGGAGACAGGGTTTCTCTATGTAGTTTTGGTGCCTGTCCTGGATCTTGCTCTGTAGACCAGGCTGGCCTCGAACTCACAGAGATCCTCTTTGCTCTGCCTCCCCAGTGCTGGATTAAAGGCATGTGCTACCACCGCCTGGCCCAGCAAAACTTTTTATCATCATAGATTGAGGGGAAAAAAGTTATTTCGTGACAAAGCCAAATTTAAACAGTATCTATGAATCTAGCCTTACATAAGGTGCTAAAAGGAAAACTCCAACCTAATGAGGTTAACTAACTCCATGAAAACACAGAGAATAAATCTCAGACCAGCAAAATAAAAAGAAGGGAAACTCACACACACATACACCCCACCACCACCACAATCACCACCACCACCAACAAACAACAGGAAAATAACAGAAATCAACACTCATTGGTAATTGATATCTCTCAATTTCAATGGTCCCAATTCCCCAATAAAAATACACAGATAACAGAATGGATGCCAAAAGAGGATCCATTCTTCTGCTGTATCCAAGAAGCACACCTCAACAACAAGGATAGATATAAACTCAGGGTTGGAAAACTATTCCAAGCAATTGGACCTTAGAAGCAATCTGGTGTAGTCATTTTAATATCTGACAAAATAGACTTCAAACCAAAACTGATCAAAAGAGATGGGGAACAATACTGCATACTCATCACAGGAAAAATCTACCAAGATGACATTCAGTTCTTAACATCTATGCCCCAAACACAAGGGCACCCAAGATTGTAAAATAAACACCACTATATCAGAAATCACATATTGATCCTCACACACTAATAGGGGGAGAAGTCAATACCCCACTCTCATGAATGGACAGGTCATCCCGACAGAAACTAAACAAAAAAGTGCTGGAGTTAACACACATTATAAACCAAAATGGACCTTACAGATATCTACACAACATTTCACACAAACAACAAAAAATATGCCTTCTCAGAACCTCGTGGAACTTTCTCCAAGACTGACCACATGCTCAAACACAAAGCAAGTCTCATTAGGTACTGCTTACTAATGTTAAATCAAGATCAGATAAGCAATTTAAACATGCCTATCACCCTTAGTGAAACAGATGCAGTCATTAAAAGTTCCCCTCCTCATTAAAAAAAAAAAAAAAGCCCAGGGCCAAATTGTTTTAGCATAGAATTCTATAGATTTTCAAAGAAGAGTTAATGCCAATATTCCTCATTTATTCCACAAAATAGAAACAGAAGGGACAGTACCCAATTCTTTCTATGAAGTCACAGTTACCCTGATACCCAAACCACATAAAGACCCAACAATGAAAAGGCCAATTTCTTTCATGAACATAGATAGAAAAATTCTCAATAAAATACTTACAAATTGAATCCAAGATCACATCAAAAAGATCATCCACCACAATTAACCAGGCTTTATCACAAACATGCAGAGATAGTTCAACATAAGTAAATCAATGAATGTAATCCATCATATAAATAAACTAAAAGAAAAATGCATGACCATCTCATTAGGTGCAGAAAAGACCTTTGGCAAAATACAACACCCCTTCATGATAAAAGCCTCGGAGAGATTAGGCATACAAGGGACATGCCTAAGCATAATAAAGGCAGTATACAGCAAGCCTATAGCCAACATCAACTTAAATGGAAAGAAACTCAAAGCAATTTCACTAAAATCAAGCACAAGACAAGGCTATCCACTCTCTCCCTATCTACTCAATAAAGTACTTGAACCATATTCATTGCTGCTCTATTCTTAATAATTAGAAATTGGAAACAATCTACATGTATCTAGGATAAATAAAATGTGGTGCATTTACACAATGAAGTATTACTGAGCTGTCAAAAAATATCGACACCATGAAATTTTCAGGTAAATAGATGGAATTAGTAAAAAATCATCCCAGACCCCAAAAGATAAATATGCTATGTATTTGATTATATGTGTATATTAGCCAGTAAATAAATGATAACCAAGATATAATCTATAGACCCAGAGAGGTTAAATGTAGAAGAAGGGACTAGGTAGGGGGATACATAGTATGATGATATTTTAATTGTACTGAAATGTGATTTTATTTGTATGCTAATTAATAAAGTTGCCTGGGGGTCAGAGCTAATAGCAAGTCATAGCAGAAACTGGGCGGTGGTGGTGCACGCCTTTAATTCTAGCTCTTGGGAGGCAGAGCTAGGTGGATCTCTGTGTGTTCAAGGATACAGCCAGCATGGAGACACATGCCTTTAATCTCGATACCAACCATAGAAGACCTGGAGGTCTGTACAGACAGGCAGTGATGAGGAGGTCATGTGGTTGGGTTTACAACCAATGAGAAGGCAGAATAGAAAGTCTATAAAAAAGACAAATAGACAGGAAGTAGGTCTCTTGCTGAGGAAGATAGAAACAACAGTGAAGGGTAAGGTTTTTAGCTCTGACCTCTTGGGCTTTCATCTCTGCATTGGCATCTCTGTGTTTCTTATTTAATAAGACTGTTACATCTACAACATAGATCCCCCAGAAGAGGGAAACAGAATAGATTTTGGGGACAAGGATACAAGGATAGGAATGGGAGGAGCAGATGGCGAGTAGGAAAGGAGATGTTGTTGAGGGAGGGAATGTGAGGGGAGATAGCTAGAATTAAGGGGCAGTTGAGGGATTCTATTGAATCTAGTGCAGTGGAAACTTCCTAAAGTATATGAAGCCAATCCTAATGAGGTCACCTAATAATGAAGGAGACAGAGTCCCAACTGGCTATCTTTTATCACCAAATAAGGTTTCCAGTATTGGTACTGGGTTGAATTCAATTGAGTTGTTGGCCAAGGGGGTCCTACAGAAATTTGCAGACAAGCCAAGCTGTTGCCCAGGCAATGGGTTGCTTCCTGTGAACTGAAAGAAGGGTCCTCATTGCTGAGGAAAACACCCATATAATTGATTGAACATAGAAAAGTCTAGTTGATATCTATACTGATCTTTCACCCC
Organism: Peromyscus nudipes; assembly: GCA_902168325.1. Taxonomy (NCBI): domain Eukaryota; kingdom Metazoa; phylum Chordata; class Mammalia; order Rodentia; family Cricetidae; genus Peromyscus; species Peromyscus nudipes. The sequence goes on from CABHPH010151504.1 coordinate 39,264, forward strand.
TATGCTCTAGAGTCTGTGGTGCAGGAAGGTACTCTGCCGGCTATCAAAAAGAAATGTAAACACCAACCCAGCCACAAAACCTTTGACTGTCCTGACTGCAAGATACGTAAGGGCAATGGTGGCACAGAGCTTGTGGAAGTAACCAACCAATGTCCGATTTGACATAAGGCCAACTCCAAAACACTGCATGGGTGACCAAAAATGAGAAACTCACCACCCAGAGACCTTGAGTAAAACCAAACACTAATGGTCTAAAAAAAAAAGTATCAATAAAATGACTCCTAATGATATTCTGCTATACTCACAGATCAGTGCCTTATTCAGATATCATCAGAGAAGCTTCATGCTGCAGCAGACAGTAACAGATACAGAGACCCACAGCCAGCTATTATACACAGATAGTCTTCGGAACACACAGCTCTAAATGGGATGTCTCCATAAAAATCCCTCTCCTCAGGGCTCAGGGAACCCTGTGAAAGAGGAGGAACAAAAGTGCAAGAGTCAGAGAGGATGGAGGATATCAGAACAAGACCCCTGAATCACTCATGAACTCTCCCAAAGACTGAAGCAACAAGCACAGGGCCTGTATGGGTCTGCACCAGCTCCTCTGTGTGTGTATTATAGCTTTCAGCTTAGTATTGTTATGCACCTCCTGAGCGTGCCAAATCTGGTTCTTGTGCCTGCTCTTGGGGATGTTTGCCTTCTGCTGGTTTGCCTGGACCAGATTTGATGTGATGGTTTTTGTTTTATCTTACTATATTTTATTTTGTAATGTTTGGTTGTTATCTCTTAGAAGTCTTCTCTTTTCTAATGAGAGAGAGAAAGAAAATTGATCTGGAAAGCAGGGGATATGGGAAGGAACTGAGAGGAGTAGAAAAAGGGGAAACTGTAATAAAGATATATTGTATAAGAAAAGAATCTATATTCAATTTAAAAAAAACTGTCAATCACAGATGAAACACTTTAACAAGGCTTCCCTGACATCACCATACCAAGATAACCAAGAATCATCATGATATATGAATAATAAATCCAACTATTTTGACTAAGGGTTCCTGACAGTCTTCAGCAGGAGGACATTGGCAGCTCACTAAACAAGAGGGCAACTCATGAAATTGCATCTGTATCCAGATGTTATTGTATGACTGAACTTCTGTCGGGGATATTTGACATGGCATACTCAGCACAGAGTCAAGCATCCAGCTTTGTTGACTAAGATCCACTGGAGAAAATGCTGCTTCCTTCTCCTCCCAAAGACCATGTCCTGGAGCAAATGTGCCATGAGACTCAGATTGTAATCTGCAAATGTCAAGACCCTGGAGTTCTTGTTTAAAATTCAGGCTCTTATTTCAATACTGAAGGAGGTCAGAAACTCTGCTCCCTAACAAACTGCAAAAGGATATAGAAACCAAATTTTGATTAACAGATTATTGAAGAACCTACACTGTGTAGATTTAACCATTTATTTTCTTTTCTTCTCAGTGTATACAGATGAGAAGTAGACAGATAAAGTGAAGAATATGTTATGAAATCACAGATTTTTCTTATTCTCCCTACTCTTGGTTTGAGGATGGAAAAAGAAGAGGTGTAAACATGTATGGACTCATGATCTTCAGGTTAGCACATTCAACAGCAAAAATATTTGGGATAGTATGATAATAAATTTTATTTGACAGAATCTAGAAGGAAGTCTGAATGGAGCACTCTCTCTATTAGGTTGGTCTATGGACAGGCCTGTGGAAAATGGTCTGTATTCTGTCAACTGATATGTGAAGATCCAGCCTAAAAGTAAGTAACACCATTCCCTGGGTTTGCATTCTAGACTGTGTAGAAAAAGGAGTGGAATGCATGCATTTATTGCTTTTGGGTCTTGATTTTGAATGTGATATAAACAACTCCCCTTATACTTCTGTGGCTGTGAATTCCACACTATGAGACTGACAGTTTATTAGACATTTTTCTTTTGTTGTGATAAAACACTAATCAAACACAACTTGGGTAGGAAACATATTTCATTTTATAACTCCCAAGTCACAATCCATCACTGAGGGAAATCAGATCAGTAACTCAAGGCAAGAATGTAGACAACACTCCAGGCCATGAGGAACACTGCTTATTGAGTTTGCTCTCTCTGGTTGGCTCAGCTAATTTTCTTACACAGTTCCGGTCTACCTGTCAAGGAATGGGACCAGCCACAGTGAGCTGAGTCCTCTTATACCAATTATCAATCAAGAAAATGCTCTACAAAAATATCCATAGGCCAAGTAAAAGGAGGAAATAACTCAAATGAAGTTTACTGTTTCCAGGTATGGACTACTGACGCTAATTATGACAGATGGTAACCTGAAACTGTGGGCTAACAGAGACTCTTCTTCCTCAAAGTCATTTTTGCTCTGGTATTTTTATCACCACCATAGAAATAAAACTAATAGGTAGATTTAATACATGCCCCTCCCCCCTGCATACACACACACCACATATAATTTGAAGATTTGAGAATAAGGAATGAGTATCCTAGTCAGCTCAGACTGCTATAACAAAACACTATAGTATAGTACAGTGGGGAATTTATAAGCAATATAAATACTTACAGTTTTGAAGATTAAAATTTCAAGATCAAAATCCCAGCATATTAGGGTCCTGAGGAGTGTTCTTTACCGGGATGAATATTTACAACTTTTTGCTTTCTTATAAGATGGAGTGCAGAGTGAAGCAAGTTCTAGGCTTTACCTAAGGGTCCTTAACTCACCTCAGTTCCTTCCCAAAGACAGCAGTATCTTATAGCATCCCATCAGGGCATGAGGTTTCAACATGTATACACTGGAGCAGACAAAAACACAGTTTATAACCTATTGTGGTACAGAAAAGGCAAAGAAGCCAGTGTTGAGTAATTATAAACAAGTTTGGTTGTGTGCAAATTAAGCTTAACCCTAAAGGCTGACTTTGGGGGTCTCTATATATAATATCTGAGAATTTCCTCAAGAGAGATATGAATGTTCATCATTTGAATCAACTCCTTGGATCTCAATCCCAACTGGATCTCAACACTAATTTCTATCAACATTTTTTTGGCTTAAAGACAGGAATTATTACTCATATTTTTCAGAAGATGGAAATTTACCTTCGAAGTATTGGCAGTTTTTTTTCCCCTGAGTTGGCTTACAGATGACTATCTTTCTGCTGTGGCTTCATGGAACCTTTTGTCTTTATAAGGCATCTCTGATGTATATCTTTATTAAGACACAAACCCTACCTGAGAGTCCTACCCTGTGGTATTATTTAAGCTCAGTTATCCTTTACAGGTCCTGCTCCCAAATGCAGTCATATGGATGCCATACAGTCTTCTCACAGCCCTGGTCTTGCCTCTATGACAGATCTAGACTGATACAAAGCTAGAAAGAAAACAAAAGTAAAATAAAACCCTCCACTGGATATTTGCACTTTTCCATAGTGAGCAGCTTTCTGCTTGGAAATAAGCACAGAGGAGACATGGATGGGTTAAGGTCTGTAACTGCTCCGTGAGTAGCACATACATACAGTAGCACTTTGGAAAGAAGCAATTCATGTATTTTCTTAAGAAACCACAGATATTTTCAGTGGAGGGAATATCAGTTCCGTGTCTAGCTTCTGCCAGACACCACACTGTCTGTTTAAGCCCAACAAAAGGACTTTGTGAGGGATCGATGCATCATCCTGATGGACCAGAGTTTGTAGTCACAGAAAATCTCTTGTCTCAATCACCATCAGCTTTAACTGCTGAAAACCATTCTATAAATCTAATAAGGTGAAATCTGAGTTCTCTTTATGAGAAGCCTATAGACCATCCTAAGTTTAGCAATTAGCAGTATTATAATTCACACTCCCATCTTTTTCCAGACTTCTTTTTCACTACCTCAACTGGAAGAGCATATGGGCTATGATTCAATAATGATCCCATTAAGCAACAGTTCTTCAAAATGACCCCTTATGTCATTAATCACCCACAAAGCAATCCTCCTGCATTGTTCTAGAAATATCCTTGAGCCATTTAACACAATAGTGTGCTGCTCTCCTGGGGTACATCCCACAGTCCAGACACATGGGAATTGATTTCATTTCTCACCTCAACCTCTCCTACTCACCCTAAAATTGCTATAAAGTAAAAGAGGGTACAGAGTAGGTCCTGGCTATTTTTAAGACAGTGCAACATAGGGGGGAATGAGGATTATTTTGCTTCCTTGTGTGTAGTGCTTATTTAAGAGTAACTGGGTTTTACCATGATTTATCCAGGCTATGGATAAGTTCACCTTCAGAAGATCCTCTATTCCCAAATATGAAGGATGAATTACATGGCTGTTTACTTTACATAGTTCTTCCTTTATGATATCTTCAGGGGTTTCAATATCAAAGCAATTCAAGCAGTATTTATACTTCATTTTTATTCAGGTTTATTCAGGTTCTGCATCTAATGAGATGGTCATGCATTATTTTTTCTTTCAGTTTGTTTATATGGTGGATTACATTCATTGATTTATTTATGTTGAACTATCCCTGCAAGTCTGTGATGAAGCCTACTTGATCATGGTGGATGATCTTTTTGATGTGATCTTGGATCCAGTTTGCAAGTATTTTATTGAGAAATTTTGTATCTATGTTCATGAGGGAAATTGGTCCGTTATTCTTTCATTGTTGGGTCTTTATGTGGTTTGGGTATCAGGGTGACTGTGACCACATAGAATGAAGTGAGCAATGTTCCTTCTGTTTATATTTTGTCCTTAATTGCAGAGTATTGGTGTTAACTGTTCTATGAAAATCTGATAGAATTCTGTGCTAAAATATTTTGACCCTGGACTTTTTGTTTTTTCAACACAATATTTTTATCGACTATTTGGGAATTTCACATCATGTACCCCAATCACACACACTTCCCAATCCTCCCATGCCTGCCTTCCCACCCTTGTGACCTCCACCTTCACAAAAAAGAAAAAAAAAACAGTCCAATTTGTGTTGTCCATATACTCACTGGACCATGGTCAAACTCCCAGTGGAGTTTGACCCTTAAAAAAACTGGGTCCTCCACTTGCACCCTCAGAAGCCATCAATTGTGGAGAGCTACATTTCAGCATTTTTATCACAATTTTTAAGAGTTCTCTTTAATAGCTTTCTTTTTAGGATCTTAATTTGGGGGGGTGGGGTGAGGGCAGGGATTGTCACAGAAGCCTTCTATACCCCTCTTTTTCAACTGTGAGTCTGCAGTCATCAATACCACAGCAACAGTTGCTTCTTTGCCCTTTACAGTCAGTGGGAGTACAGATGATGACTGCTGCTAAAAGCCATGTTTGGGTCAGTGGTCCTACTGTACCCAGGGGTAGGGTGGGGGTAAGAGTGGGGCTGGGGGGCAGGGGTATGTGTTGATGTCTGTGGCCCATGTTACCACCTAAGGCCATGGGGATTTCTGAGGCCTGTGCCACTACCTGAAGCCATATTGATATCTCTGAGTTGTGCTACCACCGTGGCCATATTGATGTCTAGGGTCTGCCTGTGGTCTGGGCTGCTGTCTGAGACCATGTTGATGTCCATGGGTCTGGCTGCCACCAGGGTCCATACTGGTGTCCATGGTCCTGTTACCTCAGAGGCCATGTTGATGTCCTTGGCCTGTGCTGCTGCTTAAGGCTATGATGGTGTCTATGGTCCAAGTTTTGGCAAAAAAAAAAAACCATGTTGATATCTGTGGTCTGTACTGCTACCAAAGATCCTTAGCATGTGCTGATGCTGGAGACCATGTGGATGTTCTCTGTTTATGCTGTCACCAGAAACCATGATTGAAAGACTTTCAATGACTGCTTCTATTTCTCTAGGAGTGGTAGTACTGTTTAAATTGCTTATCTGATCTTGATTTAACATTGCTAAATGTTACCTATTGAGAAAATTATCCATTTCTTTCTCTTTGTTTCTGTTTTATTGATTTCTAGCCTGAGTTTGATTATTTCTTACCATCTACTCCTCTTGAGTGTGATTACTTCTTTTTGTTCTAGAGCTCTCAGGTGTGCTATTAAGTTTCTAGTACGAGATTTCTCTAGTTTTCTTTTTTTTATGTAGGCCATTATTGCTATGAACTTGCCTCTTATAACCACTTTCATTGTGTTTCACAAGTTTGGGTATGTTGCATATTCATTTTCATTTGATTCTAGAAAGTATTTTTTTCTTCTGTTGTGATCCATTTTTTTCATTCAGTAGTAAATTGTTAAGTTTTTATGAGTTTCTAATCTTTCTAATGTTTCTGTTGTTGATATCCAGTTTTTGTCTGTGGTGATTAGATAGGATGCAGGGTGCTATTTCAACTTTCTTTCTTTTTTTTTTTTTTTTTT
>CABHPH010151505.1:0-39015 GCA_902168325.1 Peromyscus nudipes
AGTCACATAGTACTTATAACCTTTACAGGAGTTTGCCAGAGTAGATCAAAACAACATCATTAAGCAAAATCCAATTGCAAAGACACAATAAAGAATCAGGATATCACCAATTTGAATTTCCAAAGACCTAGACTTAGTCAATAATCATCAATAATTGTTAATAACAATATCAATATTAGTGAACATTGAGAATAACAATAATCATTTGATTAAAAAGTGCATAGCCTCAAATATATGCATACAGTTATTCCTTTTCATGTAAGTTAGAAATGCTTATTATAATATTCCCTAATATTGAAAATCCAAAACTCTACAGGCTGATTTCAAGGATTTATATTGAATTCAGGCTTAAAAGGTTATATTTTAGATTTATAATAGCAAAACAAAACAAAACTGAAGACTCTATCTCCAGTAGCAGTTTCAAGATCCCCAACCAAGTCAGGGAAAGTGGTCTTTCTACTTACTCGGCCCATCACTGAAGCCTGCAAATATATGGCCTCATCCAGTAACTTCAGCAGCTCCTGAAACTGGCCATCCTCATATTCAAATCGCTCTCCAAAGGTGACAGAGCAAATGATATTGGAAACTGCATTTTTTATCTTCAAGTGAGGATTAAAATGCTGTGCTGGAGGTGGGGTGAGGGGGAGATGAGTCCTTTAAAGTTATTTGTTTCTATTTTCTATAGACATTCAACTTCACATGACATACATAACAGAGATGCATATGAGAGGCTGTATCCAAAGACTCCTGCATGGGGCTAGAATTCATCAAGGATTCAGTTAGTGCCTGGAAAGTCAGATACACAAACAAGTTTTAAATTCAATAATGTGTTTAATGACCTGTTCTGCAGCACTCCTACTCAAGGTTATGGTAAGACATTCACTATTTGATCATAGCACACTGCAAGGCCTGGCATAAACGCCATGATGGTTCATCATCCTTGTCAACCTGACTGGATGTAGAATCACCATAGAAACACATCTTTGAGTATCTGTGAGGAACTTTCCAGGAAGGTTTAACTGAAGCAGAAAGACCCACCTCAAAGGTGGGCAGTAGCATCTCCTAGGGTCCCAGATTGAGCAAAGACGAGGAAGAGCACCAACATCAGCATTCTCTATGCTAATTGACTATAGATTCAATGTGACCCACTGCCTTACACTCCTAGCATCAGTACTTCCTTTCCATGAAGGGCATACCCTAAAAGTGTGAGTCAAAATAAATGTTTCCTTTCATCAACTATTATGTCAGAAGAACAGCAAAGTAATTAGGAACTAATAAATAGCTGTCACAGCCCCCAGCATCTGCCCATAAGATGCCCACCTCCCTCCTCTCCTATGGCCTCTACAAGGTGTAGGGCTTCCTCCTGGATGCGCTGCTCTAAGCTCTTCTTTCCCAATCCAAAGTTCCTCAGTGTCATCAGGGCAAACCTTTGTTCTTTCCATGTCTGACCATTAGATACAATCAATCCTGGAAAAGGGAAATTCACAATTATAATACTGTGAGTCTGTTATATGAACTTGTGGCAAACACTAGAGACATGAAAACCCATCTGTGCAAAAATCTCCAACAATGGACAGAATGGTCAATACTATTGGTAGCTTGGAATATCAGGAATTTGAATAAAGTTTCTATATCATATAATTTAAAACATAAACTCCATAGGTTTATCAGCAAAACCTGGGGTACGTTTTATTAGCAGATATCCTGATTAGATTTTGTCACTTGAGTAAAGGAAACCACAATTGAAGAATTGCCTCAATCAGATTGGCCTTTGCCCATGTCTGTGAAAGGCTGTTTTGATTGATGGTAAATAAATGAGGATCCAGCCCCTAGGCCACCATGGGTGGTGACATCCCTGGGTATTTGGGCCTGGGATGTGTAAGAAAGCTATCTGAGGTTTAGCCAGTAAGCTAGGCAGTAAGTGTTGTTCTTCCATGGTTTCCACTCTAGTTCCAGCTTCAGGTCCTTCCCTGAATTATCTCAATAGTGAAGTATAATCTGAAGGCTTCAGCTGAAATAAAGCCTATCTTCTCCAAAATGCCTTTGGTCATGGAGTTTTTCACAGCAACAGAAAGCAAACTAGAACAGTAGGAAAAGCAAGGAACAGGGGATACATTCAGGCTTTGAAGGGACACATAGATAGTTGCTAAACAAGTATACAAAACTCAAGGGTCCCTGATGCCAAAGCCATACTTTAGTTATAAGTCACATAAATGTAAGTAATGATTTATGTTAAGGTAAGTGCCAGGAGTGCACTCCTGAATAAGTGAAAGTTCATGCTCTTGGTATTTTAGGAGAGAACCTATATAAAGAGGACCTTTAAAGCTAGCCAAGTGATTCCAAAGGCAAAGAAGAAAGAATATTTGATGCAAAGAAACAGAGCAGGAGTGGGTGTGGGTATCTGCTCAGACCACCATTGGATGGCATAGGCAATACCTACATATTTCCATTTATTTACTTCTAGAATGCTTTTCAATGGTCTTTAATATCATTGTGGCCTCTCCTTCCAAGTAAAAGGGCCATTGCTGATATCAGATACCAGAAGACCTCTCAACCTTATCCTATATGACCCTTCAGCAGCTTAGACCTGTCTTTGCTGAACCTCTACTTTCCAGAAGCACTCTGGACAATACTTACATACTTTCTTCCTATTTCTCTACAGCAAATCATAATAACTTTTTTAAAAAATTAAATAATACCACTTTTTTTCTAGTGAACTCAGAAATAAAAACATCACTCAGATATATTAAGTAGCTATTCAAAATACTTGCCCTGTCCCAATTTTATATAACTCAATGAACTTCTTACAATTAGATTGGCCATTCCTAAGCAGTTGACCTTCCTCTAGGGTTTACACTCACTGTCAATTACATTTTTTTCTGAGACAGGGTTTCTCTGTGTAGCTTTGGAGCCTTTCCTGGAACTTACTCTGTAGCCCAGGCTGGCCTCGAATTCACAGACATCTGTCTGTCTCTGCCTCCCGAGTGCTGGGAGTCAATTACATTTTTATACACTTACCCATCACAAACAAAACAAAACAAAATGACAATTTTGAAACTACAAAACCAAATAACTAATGTGTTCTATCTTATAACCCACATATTTTACTCCTGGGCATATATCCAGACAATGCCATATTATACTGTCTTAATTAGTTTTCTATTGGTGTACTAAAACATTTCATCCAAAGAAACTTATAAAAGAAAGAATTGTACTCAGACCTCACAGCTTCAGGGGGTTTGAGGCTATAACTCTCGTGGCAGAAACAGTGCTAGAGCCATAGGGAAGAGCTCACATCTTGAGACACAAGCATGAGACAGAGAGAGATAATAAGGAATAAAAGCCTGTTCCCAGTGACCACCACTCCTCCAACAAGGCCATACCTCAAACCTTCCCCAACTGTTCAGCCAACTAAGGACCATGAATTCAAATATATGAACCTATGGAGTTCATTCTCAAAGCACCACAACTACAATAGATATATTTTCATCTCCATTTTTATTGTTGCTGTATTTGTGATAGCAAAGAATGGGAACAAGCCCAAATGGCTATCAACAGATGAATGAAGAATGAACATGTGATAAATATATAAAGTAGAATATTCTTCAGCTGTAAAGTAAAGTGAAATTGTCAGAAAAATGAATGCACTTAGAAAGTATAATTAAACAAGATGACCAAACTTCAAAAGAAAAATACATACACATTTTCTCTCCCATGTGCATCTTAACTTATGATGCATGAATGTATGTATCTACATAGGTATAAGTGTGAGTATAGTATACCATTTAGAAAGGAGGGCAAGAAATGGAAATATTAGTTTATGAGGAAGAACAGAATGTAGGCAAAAGTATACATGAGTTTTGAAAGATGATATAAGTACTTGCTAGTTTATTTTCTATTATCATAACATTAAAATAGTGTAAATCCTCAAGATGAGGTTGGAAAGTTTGTCTTCTTTCATCCCATTCTCCATTTTTGAGAAATCTAAACTCTTATAATTTTCAATACTATCCGTTGATACTCACTATCTAGCTCTACCTTATATTCCAAAACCATAAACAGAACTGCTTTGCTTTGCAAATTTAAGACATTTCAGACAGCACTCTTATGGTCATGCTTGTTACTTTTCTACTTATAATTCCTCATAAAAGCAAAACCTAGCAACACATGTGGCTTTTCCTAAATGCTTTCCATCAGGAAATGCAAGTGGCTTCCTTTAATGATATTTGCTATGCAATTGTCAATGGTGAGATACCTTTCATATGCCATAAAAAATTGAAGCACATACCTTACAATGAAACTTACCATTATTACCAGAAACACGTTCTCTAACAGGACTGATAGGGCGATTTAAAAAGTTTTCATCCAGGTGCGTAAACATTTCCTTGATTAAAGGCAATCCGGATACAACCACCACTGAAGTGCCTGCCCAATTCCAGGCTAAATAGGTTTCCATATTTCCTCACAAACTGAAAAAAAATTTCAATATCAGAGTTCAATATGTCTCTGTATGAGGGTCTAGGATGTCAAGCATCTGCAAAGCCAGTGGGATCATATGATAGTTTTATATATTTCTTCATGAATGAAGAGATAAAAATTGATCTGTGGAAATTTTCTGACCTCTCCTCCATTGCACTAAACTCCAATTTAGTTAACTTCAAGAATGAAATTAACCCTATATAAATTCAATAATTATGGATGAATATGAATATGAATTAGTTGAGTGTACCATTTGCTCCTAAAAAAGCCATGAGAGTGTAAGTGTCAAGGAATAAGCAAGATCTCAAACCTAAAGTCTCTTAGACTATAGTAAAGCAGAAAATACCCAAATTGCCAAAGACCAGGTAAATCCATGCTATAACAAGCCTGGACTTGGCCAGGCAGTGGTGGCGCATGCCTTTAATCCCAGCACTTGGGAGGCAGAGCCAGGTAGATGTCTGTGAGTTCGAGGTCACTATGGTCTACAGAGTGAGATCCAGGACAGGCACCAAAACTACACGGAGAAAACCTGTCTTGAAAAACCAAACCAAACCAACCAAACAAACAAACAAACAAAACCCCAAAAACATGAAGCATGGACTCTTTAGTAAATAAACCTGTCTGTTTAGCCAGAAGAGAATATCTTCTCCCCAGTCCCAGCTAAGTATGAAAAATACAACCAAGGATGGATGGTGGACTATATAAATATATGAACTTCTGGGGTTATATGAGTAGCTCATACATCCTCTCTTAATTTTTTTCTTTGAGCAACAGTGAGATTAACAATGTAAAAAACACCCTGTTTACTGGTTTCAGACATGCAGCTACACAGCTCTCTCCTGAGACTTTGAGAAAAGAATGAACTCTGTGTATAAAGGGCACATACTCATGGTAAGGAGGAGAAAAAGGACAGAGTGAATTTCCAAATCACACAGGACACTCCCCAAGTTAATGTACAGTATCTTTCAAATTAAATCTCACCAACTGCATAATGATTTTACTGTTCTGAGAATTTTCCTTTTTTGTCCAGAAAGGCAAGTGAGTTGCAGGGAAATTAATGCAGCCAAGGAGGCAAAAGTCTTGGTTGCAGAGGGAATTTGCGAGATATTATGTAACATTTGAAGACTAACATGATAAGTCCATAGGACCCTAGGCTTTACTCAAATTTAGATGATGACGACCAGCCATCAGACTAAGAGGGAGGGGTTTTGAGAGAGAGAAAAAGGGAGGTAGAGAGAATGGAGGAGAGTGTTGATGAAGATGTAGAATGTGGAAGCTTGTGAAAATGTGTGACAAATGATAATGTATGATCAATGTTAACATGTGTTCAAGGGTCAGCACTAAGTAGACCCTACCTCTGCCATCTGTCTGTCTTGAACATATCCAGCTGTCACAGTGTTTTTAAACATAAGGACTTCATTCTTTCAGTTACCCATGGTGCTCAGCTCCATCTTTATTTCAATAAACTTGTACCCTTCCACAGTGACCACGGAGTCCTGGCCTATGTGAACACTGTCAAAACAGATATAATGATTTGCTCTTATTCCTGAATCTTACTCCTTCATTAAAGCTAGGACCTAGACTCAGTAATTCCTTTGTTCTTTATCCAGAGTCCTCTGTTAACTTCATCCATTGTAGCACAGTCTTCTCTGTCATGCTCATAGGGACACAGCTAGTGTGTGCCTTTTCTTTTAAGAGAAGTCAGTGATGGGAGCACATAACAGAAGGAAATTTCTTGTTTCATCTTGATGGATGTTTAGATGAGTAATTTTGGCCTTAATAATAATTTTCTGACTGATTTAGAATATTCAGTAAAGATTTGGCTGGGTCAGCTAAAAATGTCAGATTAAGGTAAGTGACAGTTGCCAACTTCTACAACCTAGTCAGTCAGTGGTTGTGCTTACCTGAGATTCAGCATTATAATACTCCTTACAGCAATGAATGTCACATTCTATCTTTACTGGCTTCCTGCTCATGCATTTCCCTAGTATACAAGAATTGGGTCAAAACCCTTTATGATATAACTGAATAAAAAGGGACATGCCAGATGACCTCATAGAACCCTAGTGTGACAATTGTGGAATGCATTATGGATTGTTCATCATCAAGCAAGCCATTAACAACATTACAAAGCAATGAGTTATGAAATAACTATGGCCTCAACCCAGTTAGTTACTGAGACTTAAAAATCAGAAATGATAATAGCAGCAGAAGAAAGGCTAGTGGTTTGAAATTGGAGCTGGAGAAAGAAGATAAAACCTCGAGAAACAGAAATTCTACAGCAGGGATGAATTTCCAATGCATTTAGCAATCAAGTAAATGCCGAGAACAATGAAATGCTCAAAGTGTACCATTAGGAGAGGACACTCGGTCATTAAAGAGAAAAGGATGTGCACTTGAGGCCGCGGGAATAACTCAGTGGATAAACACAAGCACAAGGCCTGGTGTTTGAGTCCCAGGACCCATGTAACAAGTTGGAAATGGTGGTGCTAGTTTCTAATCCCAACTCTGTGGAGGCAGAGACAGGCCAGCCAGTCTAGCCTAGTCATCAAGTCCTTCGGCACCGATCTTATCTCAAAAAACAATTGGATGGTTCCTTTTCCAAAGAAGGAGATCCAGTCTATATATGTGTACTTGCACTCTCACAGGCACATACAGACACACACACACACACACACACACACACACACACACACCCCTCCTCCTACAAATCAATAAACAAAAAAAGATGTAAACTTAAAATGATTGGTTTTGATATAAGTTCTTAAACTTTAGAAGCAATAGACCAAATATACAAGATAAAAACACAAACAAAACTAAACAAAAACAAACAAATAAAACCCCACAAAATACTGTACCAGGCAGGTGTGCCAGATCGGGCTTATAAACTAAAGACCTTTTGCAGTGTGCTGGAGAGGTGAGGACAGAAGAATGGAGTATGTTAACTGGAAGAAACCAAAACTAGCAAGTCATAGAGTTCAATCCTCCTGGCCAGGCCCTCTGGATGTCCCCAGATCTCCAGCTCAGGATTAGGATCAGGATACAACCAGGCACACTAATCTCCTTCCTACCTGCTGAAGTGCCAAGTGCAGCTGCTTGAAATCTGTTTGAAAGAAGTTGTCCACAAAGGGCAGGTGCTGTGGTCCTGGTGGGTAGTTCTTGAGGCGCCTGCTTTTGAGGAAGTCGGCAAGGAACAGGAAGGTGACAATAGCCAGCAGCAGAGTCCAGGGATTGAGTGCTGACCAGAAGGCGGCCACCAGGGAACCCACAGAGGTGATCATGGTTTGGACCTTAGTAGGCTCCTCTTTGGAAAGAGCAAGAGCAAGGGACAGTAAGCCCTCTATAGTGGGGCTACAATGTCTGTTCGCAGGCACTTCCCAATCCCTTATGCCTTTTCATGCTCTTCCCAGGTCCAAGTCCTGTTGCGTCTTGCTGCCCTCACTGCTGGGTGAAGCAGCCTGGTATTGATTTCTGGAAATAAGCCATACACAGCTGGAAAAGATAATTCATTGCTTATGTCCTTAAAACGAATTGTTTTGGACACCATAGAGACTCCTAGGTTTACAGTTTCCATGCTCAGATCTCAGGCATTGAGCTTCTGTCTCTGGTCATCCTTCCATCCAGTGACTATAAGCTGACTTCTGTGGTCATTGATAAAGTTGAAGACTAGATAGTTATAGTTTCATTTTGTTATGATAGGAGCTAAATTAGGTACAAAACTTTGAACTCACTAAGATAGGATTAATAGTGGAGTATTTTCTCTGAATTTGCCAAATACAAACGGACCGAATATTGTAAATGTAATTCTTACTTAAAAACTGTTCTTATTGTATATTTAACATATTTTTACTATGTTAAAGTTAAAACCCTTCCTTTTTATTTAGACAGGAAGGTGGTAATGTTGTGGAATATTACTTTAACTAGGCAAAGATGTCTTACTTTTGTCTGTGCTGCTTTTGTTTAGTTATGTAAAGATGTGTTGCTGTTTCACCTTGCCCGCCTAAGCTACCTGGTTGGTCTAATAAAAAGCTTAATGGCCAATAGCTAGGCAGGAGAGGGATAGACAGGGCTGGCAGGTGGGCATAGAGAATGAGTACGAAGAGAAATATAGGCTTGAGAAGAACAAGAACAAGAAGAAGAAAGAAGAAGAAAAAGAGAATGAGAGAGAAAGAGAGGGACTTGCCTGGGCAAAGAAGCCAGGCAGAAACCAGCTAGCCAGACACTGGAGGAATCAGGAAAGTAAGATACACAGAAAGAAAGGAAGAAAGAAAAAAAGAAAGAAAAAAAGAAAGAAAGAAAGAAAGAAAGAAAAGTAAAAAGGCCCTGAGGCAAAATGTAGATTAAAAAGAAAAAGATTAAAATAAGAGCTAAGCTGAGGCTGACCATTCAAAACTAATATTAAGTTTCTGTGTCATGATTTGGAAGCTGGTTGGTGGTACAAAAGAAAAAGCCTTCTACACCCTGTGACTGAAGGCACCACACACAGAACATGAAGAGATCAAACTGTACCTACCTGAAAGCATCATCCTTACTGGTTAGTTTTCATATTGCTGGAAGATGCTATTCATACTACTGAAGGAGAAAAGTAAACAATAATCACACCTCAGCTGTGAACCCAGTTAGCTACAATAATGACTGGTATGGTGAGAGGTGTTCAATAGCCCAATAGTGGCATGAATGGCATGGCAGTAATCAACTACTTCCTGGTTGTATTTAAGGCCACAAGATGTTACTGTTATCAGAGCCAAGAGTTGTAGTGGATAGCCGTGCCAGCTTTGACCTGGAAGTACCACCCCCTTTGAGGCTTTGGTAACTGTCACGCCTACAAGGTGGAGCCGAGAGAGGACCCCTAAAGACTCAAGATCCAGATGGGGGAGCTCTCTTGGTTCCTGGACCCTGGACACTGGAGGTAGACCGAGCAGAGTTCTCCAGAGAACACTGCTGGACTGAGCTCCACCTTTCCCAGACCCTGTTACCTATCCCTTCACTTGTAAGTTGCCCCACAAAGTAAACTTCCCTTTTAACTAAGTGGAGTTGCCTTAATATTTAAACCAATAAAGAATCTGTGGCTAGACAGATTTGAGCTTCTAGGAGAGAATCTACTCCTTTTACTCTCCTAAATTATGTAGTATTAAATCAACTCCTACTGATTCGGCACCATACTTATTGAGAGAGTAGCAAATCTCTCAACCTCATCGGTGATACTTCACTTTAAAGCAGAAGATGTTTAAAACAAACCATGCAAGGTACAAAGAATAAGAGATGGCAGAGAGCTCAGTTCTAAGTGGGAAATCAATATCAGAGCCATTGTTTACAAAGTTAAAGGGTCACTGTGATAGAGGAGGTAAAAAAAGGTAAGAGCCAGGTGCAAGGGATGATTGTTTACAAGGGAGCAAGAAATTCAGTACAGGGCAGCTGGGCAGCTGTACAAATAAACTTACAGCTGTTGTAACAACATGCACCAAACATGTACAAACACAAGCCAGTCAAAATCCCAGCATGGAGAGGGGGCATGGACATAAAGTCCCACAAATAGCTGAGGAGTTAATGGCAACTTCTAGCTGCTGAGAGAGGGAGAGAAAGAGAGAGAGAGAGAGAGAGAGAGAGAAAGAGAGAGAGAGAGAGAGAGAGAGAGAGAGAGAGAGATTGAGAGATTTCTTTAAGGGTATGTCATGTTTTGGTTCAAACATACTGCAGAGAGTGACATCATATCCAAGTTTGTGGGCAGCACAAATTGAATTTGAATTTTTCTAATAATAAAGAAAAGAGCAGACACAAAGTTGAGTATTTATGAAAAAGGGTTGGGTGGATCAGGGAGGAGTTTGGAAAGGGGTAAATTTGATAAAACCTCCTTGCATGGTTTCTCAAATAATTAATAAAATATTTTTAACATTAAATAATGAATTATGAAAAGAGGCTCAGGAAAATCTAGGCTAGCATTAATCACATGCTAGTGACCTAAGTTCATGTGCACACTCCTTGAAAAGGCCAAGAGTAGAGAACAAACAATTGGATTTTCCAAAAGATTTATTTGGAAAGCCAGTAACAAAAGAAAATGGGAGGCTTTCAGCAGCCTGGCTCTTGATAGCCTGAGACCTGAATTTTCTATATCCACAAGGAAGGTGCAAAGAAGTGTCTCTGAGGTGAGGCAAGAATTGAATTTGGAAACTTCTGGTGCTGTTCTGGTGTTCTGGGAATTAATGTTATGAAACCAGTTATTTGTTAATACACAGGTCATGGTGCACTTGTAGTTTTCTGTATATTGTTAAATCAGGATTAAAAGTTGGGGCCTTGTGCATCAAAGAAATAATTGATCATTATATCCTGAATTACTGTAGATGTAATTCTGAATGGTTTTATTAAATAAGAAACACAGAGCCCAATGTAGAGTTAAAAGTCCAAGAGGTCAGAGCAGTAGCTAAGAGCTGAGACTAAAACCGCCTTCTTATCACCCGCTGCCGCTGCCTTCCTTCCCCTGAGAAAGAGACCTACTTCCTGTGTGTCTTTTTATTGACTTTCTGTTCTGCCTTCCTATTGGTTGTAAACCCAACCACATGACCTCCTCATCACTGCCTGTCTATACAGACCTCCAGGTCTCTATGGTTGGTATTGAGATTAAAGGTGTATGTCTCCAAGCTGGCTATGTCCTTGAATACACAAATTCTGCCTGCCATGTGATCAGATTAAAGGCGTGCGCCACCACCGCCCAGCTTATGCTATGGCTTGCTATTAGCTCTCACCCCCAGGCACCTTTATTTATTAACATACAAATAAAATCACATTGTTGTTTCACCAGTCTTGGCTTGATGAACTAGTCTTGAGGTTCTCCCCAAGTCATTCCTTTACTTTTCCTCTTGGGGCATCGCCCCCTTATGGGTTTGTCATGTATCTTTCTTCTGGTTGTTTTTGGGATGCTTTCCTGGTCAGAGGCATCAAAGTGGGAATCATCTAGGACTTCTTTAACCTTTGGAAAGATAAGATCACAATCCTACTTTGATGTAAAAAGCACACCAGGAAGGCCCTTTCCATTGATTAATTTCTAGATCTTTTCATTTAACATATACTTTAGGCTGTGTCTCCTTTAGGACTAAATTATTTTGTGCAGCAGAAGAAGCATTAAACTTTAAAGTGGAAAAATTTCAAAGTTAGCATTGCTATCTGTAGCATAATATATGGGGATTGGGGTGGGTATATATATGACAGTTTTGTTTTTTAAATTTAAGTGTTTGTGTCTTTTTTTTACAATAACTTGATATTGTAGATTCTAAGGGATTCTAATACAAGATTAATATTTCATAAACTGAAAAAAGTTGAGTGCTTATTAGTATAAGCTGGACCATTATGAGTTTTTAATTGTAATTGGCGTTCTAGAAAGAAACTGTATAAAGAGTTATTTGACAACACAAACTTCCACAAGAAGCATAATGGTATTTTCCTGTGTCCCCACATGGGGCTGTGATGTTGAGCTGACTAGTTAGGGAGAGGCATTATGCATGCCTGTAGTGAGGTCCAGCATAGGTCTCTACATACGGATAGCAGAGAAGGCCTCAGACATACACAGCTGTAGTTCAGATGTCAAAATGATACCCATTCATTACTAATTATGCATTAGAAACTTGGAATACTTGACAAAAATAATGCCTTTTATAGAGAATATGCTCTCATGAGCCCCCTCTTTCCTGTCATATATGAGCATTTATGTCAGACTAAGATCAAGCATGAAACTAAAAAACAAACAATATTCCCTTAATTAACAATGATCATTAACTTTTAAATATCTAAACCTAAGGCTAGTATTTGGGACTTTTAAAATTTAGGGCAATTTTAATTTTGAGCTCAACACGACTCTCCTATTACATAACAGGATACTCAGAGTACCTGAGAAATAATCACAGAAAATACAGAAGGAGAAAACATTTGAATTTTCCCATGTAGAGAGCCCATAGGCTGAATTACTTTGCTGATTGCTCTTGGGTCTGTTACCATTCTCCATTTGCCAGATATTTTTTTATATAACAAATACAGGAGAAGTCCAAGGGCTGGTTGATTCTTCAATATGCTGAGCATTTAACTGCTCTTGTAACAGCTCTTCTAAAGCCTGAAGTTGTTGTTAAAGGCTATTGCTGAACCCATATAGGCTTTTCTGTTAACCATTTTAAGGTAGAGCTGTTGGTGTCTTTGGAAGATCAGCAATTTTGTCCCCTGTTCTTGTACACTCTGGATAGTTGGTGACCACTCTTTAGAATAATACCCCCTAATATTTCTCTCAGAAACATGTTAGTTTATGATTTGTTTCTGAGGTTGGAGGAATGTTAATTTGAGTATTCCATTGTTGTGATAGATCATGGCCCCATAAATTCATAGCTGTATTAGGCACATGTGGCTTTAATTTTCCTCTCTGTCCTTCTGGACCTATACATTTGAGCCATCTTGTGCTCTGTTTCACTTGATATAATGTTTCTATCCCTAATAGCTGAACATTTACCTCCTGAAGAGGTCAATTTGGATGCCAAGATTCTGGTGCAATTATTGTAACATTCACACCTGTGTCTAAGAAACCTTCCAAGAGGACATCATTTATTCATATTTTTAATTTTGGTCTTTGTTCATTAATAGAAGTTTGCCAAAAAATTTGCTTTATGGTTTCTCTTGAATTTTCTCTTCTCTTTGTCTCAGCTGTTCTATCACCCCGAGCAGCCTGTTTTATTCCAATAGGCATTTGGTTATTTAATTGCTCTGAGAAGGGGTTTCTTCTATGATGGCAGGAAAGCTCTGAACTGAATTTGCTGTGGGAGCCTGCATGAGGCCCCTCTGGGAATTTCCCAAGGGCAGAGGCAAAGGATCACCTTGCCTGTCCCTTGTTAATCTACATTCATTGGTACAATGTTTACCCTTACCACACCTTCTGTATAATCCAAAAGGGAGGGACATTCTGTTGCCATTGTTCCTTGAATAAACATTCTTTCTAGGAATGCCCTGTTTACACTACCTTTTCAAATGAACTTGTTTACCACAACCAAAACATCTGAAATTGTTTTTCCTCAAGGCTTTTGAAATCACCTCTCTTATCCACATCTCATCATGGTCACGAGACTCAATATTAATTGTGACCGTGATCCAATTCTCCAAGAGTGCTGATCTTGCCTTTAATGGCCTGATTATTCTTTTTCATGCTGCATTCAAGTTCTCAAAAGCCAAAGATTCAATTATTATCTGTCTAGCTTCTGAATTTGGTACCATTATATTTACTGCTGAAGACAGCCTTTGTAAGAAATCCATGATGGATTCTCTGGGGCCCTGTATAACTTTTGTGAATGATTCAGTTTTCTTTCCTGCTTCTTCAATTCTATCCCACGCATTCACGGCTGCCATGTGGCATAGAATTTAGGTTTTGTTATCATATAAACATTGTCTTTGTAATCTGTGCTGAAATCCTCATTGTAGAAAAAGCAGTTAACAAATGCCTGTAAACAGCTGTAGAATACTCATGCCATTGAGTCATTGCAAAAGCTTAGGGACCAAAAAATAAATAAATTTTTTGCTTAAAATACAAAGTTTTTCCCTCTGTCCAGAGGGATGGATATTGGACAGAGATATTTTCAGGATGATGAGAAGCAACTTAAGTTGCTTATTTAGAAGACAGTCAAAGAAAATTTAAGACTTTGACCCTTTGGCTATGGTAATAGTAGTCAGTGCTTTACAGGGGCTAGATTAATAGCTTATCAGAATTCCACCGATTAATATTAATACTCTAAACTTTTGAAGTCTGAATAGAAAAGTTGTGAGAGGGAGAGAAATCTCAATTTTTAAATTTTGTATATACTTTAAATCATTTTTAGGACTTCTACAGCTTGCATTTACAGACCTTGTATCACTTTCTCAGATCATCATAATTTACTTAAGCTTTTATAGTCTTAGACATTTACAACTTATACCCTAAATCATCTTCCTAGACCCTTACAACCTCCATATACTCCATTACTGAGCACAGTCCTTGAAAAGCAAATATTTAAAATAAAGAAATAGTAAAAATTAAGTTAAATCATCTTTGTGAGTTTATCTCTTTCAATGTAAAGCCTGTCAGCAAGGCAAACTGCATGAATCTGCCCTTTCAGCAGGAGATTTAACAGCTCTAGAAAAAGGAAGGCCTGATCTTTATATATGAAATAGATTGATGTAGCAGCTGCAGTTGTTGGGAGAGGAGCTAGATGTTTTTGTTGTTGAAATGATAAAGCTACAATTAGCTATCAACATCATCAGAAATCTGAGGATAAATTTGTGCAGGAACGTGGTGATATTTTATTTGTGCTTTAATAAATACAGCTTCCCTGGAGATCAGAGGAAAAAGGACAGCCATGCATCTGTACCACATACCCTTAATCCTATCATTTAGCAGGCAGGATCTCTGTGTGTTCAAGGCCACACTGGAAACAGAGCCAGGTATGGTAGCACATGCCTTAATTCTAACACTAGTTAACCATGGAAGTCTGGAGGTCTGTACAGACAGATATGAAGTGACAGAGCTGTGTAGGAAGAGGAAGTGATGTAGCTGGATAGAGAGCAAATCAGATGGCAGAACAGCAAGGAATATGTGCGTGGGTAGAGAGGAAGTAACTCGCATTTGGAAGCTGCAGAGTTGGTGAGGTAAGGTTGGCTGGTAGCTTTTCATATTTCCCTGATCTCTCTAAGGCTTTCACCCCTATATTTGGCTCCATGTTTTTTATTTAATAAGACCATTTAGAAATCCATTTACACAGGAACTATAATCTAAATAGCCTCTGTATCAATTAAAATAACGAAGACTTACCTGCTATCTGGATGATTATCATAGGCTCCTCCCTGGTGTTCTTGGGGTCACAAGTTGTTAGTCATTGGCAGTAATACAGCAACATTGTCTCCAAATGACACACAGGGCAGCACTAGCCTTCAGTTACCACACCCAGGAGATCCAAGAGACTTTCCTCTGGATGGGGAACTTGAGAGACTGAGCTACCTTGGTGTGGCAAAGAGGATCAGTCAGTTTTATGATATCCTGTTTGTCCACAGGTTGGGCAGTGTCCTTGCAGCTGGTGAGGCATGGGCTAGTTCTTTGCCCAGTGTTTAGTGTTACCACAATCCAGATGGAGTCATTTTCGCCCTGTCTTCTTTCTTGGAAGAGACCATAGGACTGCCCTCTAGGAGATGACAGTTTTGGTTATCATAGGAAGAGTTTTTTATTAAACATTTTAAATGTTATATTTGGCAGATCTCTGAGGAGCTTGAAGGCCAAAATTTAATTTATCAAGTATATTTGATTTTAAAACAACATTACTTGTTTTTAATTACTTGCTTTAGGATTAATCTTGAAAACATATATAGAAGACCATGTTTGTCTCTTCCTCCAAGCTTGTTTCTTTAAATGAATTACATGTGTACTTAGCATGACTACAAGCATAGTTTTGAACACATTAAAAAAAATTGGTCATTTATAAGGCGACTGACCATTAAGTTTCATGTCTTAATTATCTTTAATAGTTTAAAGTTAGTAGCTTTTACAGGGTTATGATTTTTATAGTTTTATCTTTGTTAAATTTTAGCCTAAAAATTTGAATTGAAGATTTAATTGAAAATTTCCTGTAAAATAAAACTTTAAATAGAAAACACAGCCCATAGATGTACTAGGAGCCTTATAAAGTCATAAATATATCCCACAGAAAGTCTGGTAACCTTATTTTCCCTATTCTTTTTATTGTAACATTACAGAATATTACATTTCATGTATGACTCAGTTTATCCAAATAGGTAAGGCTTCACAAAGTTAGCAAAGACAAAGAGGCTAGACCTATATCTTTAAGTCAGTTATTGTTAACCTGAATAGACATTAGGAATTGATCAACCTTACTTATCAAATATATTTTATTTATTAAACATATGTCATTTTTATTCAAATTGTATATTTTTAGGATAAAAATCATCATGTAAAAATACATTCTAATCCAAAATATCTTGAGACCTCTTATTGCTTCCCTAGTGTAAAAAGAAGATAAGAAGAGTCCATTTTAAGTTACATATTAGCATTCAGTACTAAATTAAGAACATCTACATATTGTTTTTTAACTATCAATATTTTTGTCACAATTTTTAAGTTAACTTTTGCTTGAAATTTTACAGGCCACGTGTGCCCCCACACTCACAATTGTCTTACAGATCCTGAGAGAAAGAAAGTTGACATTTCAGCAAGAGGTTTGAATATCCAAGACCTTGATTGGGGGAACATTTTTTTTTCAGTAAACAATAAAGAGGGAAGAGGCCAAAGAGCTAGACATATATTGATTATATCCAGCCATCCCAGATTTTATATAAATCCTTTTTGATTAAAATTTTTAAATAACATGAGACACAACAGTAACAAAAAATTTACTATTTGTTTTAAAAAAATATTTACTAAAGGGCTGTTAGCATCTGAAGCCCTTACCCAGTGTAAATAACACCTTTCCCATTTCTGCATAGGTAGACCCCCCCTCCTTATTTTCAGTTTTTAGCCTGCATACCATTGTTTCTTTCCAGAAAACCTTGAAGCCTCGTGCAATTAGGGCCTAATTACACATAACCAGCTGGAAGAAGTGACTGTATACCTAGGAGAGTGTTCAATGATTTTGCCTATATCCTTGTTTTTGAATGAATGTTAACTTTTAACAAGTCCAGCTCTGATTATTTTCAGCAGGACTTTCTGGAATTATTACTGAAAGTTTATGCAGAAGGTTTTATTTTATTTTTTATAACCATTTTGTGTATGTGTATGCAGCTGGAGACTGACAATCTGAGAAGATTAATAATAATTTTTTTCTTATGAAGTCATTAAGTTGAAGAATAATATAAGTATCTGTAACCCAGGTTACATTCTGTTACTAAGTGAAGGATTATAGGTAAAACATGTTTTTATCTCCTTTATATGATTAAAAACAGAGCCATCTTGACAGCCCACATACAATATATCTAAGTAACTTGTCACAGATAATAGATTATGAGCAAGCAAGGACCATATTTTCTCAGCCAACCCTCTTGTTGACAGTCTGCAAATTGCAGTTACAAAGAAAGAATCGACCACTTTATTATCTATCTTGAGAAGTAATCTTATAAGAAATTTTAAAGAAGTCACAAACCTAAGCTAATGAAGAGCCCAAGAAAATGAGAAAATTGTGTACTTATAACCTATACTTCTGAGTGTGTTCAGACTGTCACCACTTCAACCTTTTTCCTTGCACTCTCCCAGGCAGGGAAAAGGCAATTCAAACTAATGCATGACTATGTAAACATTTTGAACTAACACCCTGTAATCAGAAGTCACAAATTCTGGATTTTCTCCAGTTCCTAGAGGTGTCCAGAATAAGTCTTGGGACATGGAGACTCCCAGAATGTCGTATGTCCTCTAATTCAGGCTCAAGTCAACATTCCTGAAATACTGTAAATCTCTTAGCTTCAACTCCAGTTGGCACCCCCAAGACACTGTAGCACTATGACACTTTAAATCTCAAAATGTACTTTCTGCCCTGTGTGTAACCCCTGATAATAAAAAGAAACCTGTAGCTCCTTTGCGGGGCTACAGAGTCAAATTATTCTCTGTAGCTCTGACTAGTCAGAACTTTCTTCCCCACGGTGTATTTGAATAAAAGTTGCTTCTGTTTCCAGACTTCAGTGTTCTACTCCTTGTTATATGTGCAATTGCAGAACCCAATACTCTCTTGTTCCAAAGTATTCTTCCTATTTTGAAGGCATCTGGTGGAGCTAGCAAGATTGCTTAGTGTGGAAAGATGTTGCCACCAAGATTGACAACATAAGTTCAATATGTGGCAGGCACAAGATGGAGGGACATAATTTACCCTTGCATGCTGTCTTTTGACCTCAACCTAATATTGTGGTATATGTGAGGTCCCATGTATAAACCACTTCATCTAAAAGGTAAATAAAAATTTAAAGGTATGAGTATCTGAATTCCCTTTCATCACCATTGCAGCAAACATCAGGGAAGCATTTCAAAATTTCATGTCATAAGCAGGAAGCAGGAAGAGTTTCAGCTGAATAGTGTGGCCACACTCTGCTATGATACAAAATTTGAGATTATTCTCATGATAAAGTCTGTTCTAGACTTTATAGCATCTGTTTTTATCAGAAATGACTTATGCTCAGTAAGACCTTCCCTGTTGCTACCATGCATACGTCTTAATTGTATTTTAAAAATATGGTTAAGAGTATAGTTAAAGTTTATAATAAGAGTTGACCTTTAAAGGAGTGTGCATGGAGCAGAACCTGATGCAGTTCAGTACGTGCCATTTAAAATTGTCCTCTCATATGCTCATTGTGTTAAGTAGGGAGCCCTTCTCCCTTGCTTCATCCAGTGTCCTTATTAACACACAGCTCTATTTCTGAGTAAAAGGCAAGGGAGCATCCCCTTAAAAAACACTGAACATTTTAATACTCTGGCAATATGGCAGGTATCCAGATTTCCCTGTGAGGAAGAGGCAGAATTTGGGTTTCTTCCCCATGTTGTGGAAAATAGAGAGAAATAAGGGTGGTCTAAAGTAGTCCTTGTTCACAGCAACAGTGGGATGGAGCCACAAGCAGGGCTACATACAGAGAATACAGCTGAAGCAGAGAACTGTAAGGAGAAGAGGACAGAAAAACTAAACTGGAGCTCTGAACCCTCTCCTGCTCATCACAACTCACCTATTGAGCATGGCAGAAAATATTCTATGGGAGTCCACAAAGATTCCAACTTGTGGTTTGACTCAAGGTCAGAGTCAGAGTTTATGTTGCTCTCCACAATAAAGGCATGGTTACCAGGTGTCTTATACTTCAAGGCCTAATCATAAGATTCTGTGCTGTGGGACATGGTTACCAGGTGTTTTGAAGGGTGTACACTTGGTTGTACTTTGTGCTTTGATTTTGAAAGGGGAGGTCTTTTGCCTCTCCCCTTGCTAGTGTATAAAAAGCGGATTAGAAGTAAACTCGAGGCTGCTGAGTATTGACTCGGGGCCCCCCTGAAGTTATCCTGTGTCTCTGTTTTTTTTTTTTCAAATGTATTTCCATCTAGCATTTCTCAATTCCTCACTCTGCTATTCAAGGGACCCCTTGATAGGTTGGGGCTGAACTGTAACACTGGGCTGGGCCTCGGCAAAATTATCTCTTCTTAAACTGTCCATTGTCCAAAAATTGCTCTGGATTTAATGCATCTGAAGTCGCCCAATCTTTGGGTCCCTGCGTAGTCCAGTGAAATTGGTCAGAGTCATGGTTCCCCACAGAAGACAGCAAAGTGTCATAGCTTGAAATATGGCACACATACCCAGGCAAATAGACAGGGGGAGTGGCTCTTGACCTTATATACCCACGACTCTTGATGTCCTAAACTTTTCCATCCTCACCAATCTACTTCTCTACTGTCATTTGACCTATACATCCATTATTTCCCATATATATATATATATATATATATATATATATATATATATATATAACACTTTTTAGTCATAGATTGTAATTGCCTTATAGGAATTTTATCAGCATATTTATAATACTCTTTGTTACAAAGTACATCTGCTTAATAGGAATAGGTTAGGATGTATGTTTCTATGGAAAGGTCATGTAAGCATCCAAAGGAAGATATTGACCCTTACTGCTCACAATGGTCAGGTCCATAGTAGTATAGCCTCTACTTCTCTGTTCTCTTTCATAGAATGTTAAGGAGATAACACATAGTCACACCACAGTTGTCAAAGACGTACTGATGTATAAGAAAGAATCCCTGTCTAAGCAGGTACATGTACGGTCCCTGTCTTGAGCCTTTCCCCCATGCTGTTCTTTCACCGTAAAGCTTGGGCCATTCTATAAATCTCTCTGGATTCTATTACCTCCTTTCCAATTTCTCACTTCCATCTTAGTGCATTATTTAATCTGTTTTCCTAGACTCATATAATGACCTACTAGCATTGCCTTGCTCCTCACTCCACCTTCCCTTCATTCACAGAGAGGCAGAGTGCTTTCTTCTGGGAAGTCCTCATGGCTTCCTAGTAGGTATCCATGTTCTTAGTCTCCTCCAACCCCAAATCAAGGTTTGGAGGTAATTAATAAATATTGGCTTTAGTAATAAAAAATAGCTTCAATTCTGAGTATTACACCCTGCACACCTAACTTTATTTTATTTGTATTTGGAGCTTATAAAGTGGTTTGAGTAAAGAAACTGAAGCTATTCATGATTACATAATATGCTCACATAGTTACAGGAAATGGAGCCATTACTGTAACCAGGTCTTTCTGCTGGCAAGGCCATAGCTTCCAGTCTCTGCTGCACATAGCTATTTAGATTTCTCAATACTTACAACAAGAGTTAGAGTTTATATTAAAAGTCTATGGGAGGAGTTTCACTGGATGCCTAGGAATCCAGTAAATGAATAGGAAAAATGCAAACAGCACCTGGGTAATTGAGAACTCAATTTCCAGCCATGAGATTTTCAGTGACAAAGAGAACAATAAATATAGTGGCTGTTTCACTGATTCTAAAGAGAAGGTGGCTATGCAGAGATGGGTGGACACGCTTTTCTGGATCTCATGCTGGAGAGCATCTCCAAGAACATTATATTAAAGAGACTCAGATAATTAACCTAGATCCTCAGAGATTGGCCACTAGACAGCAAGGAGGGAGTTTCAGTTGCATATTATAGAGAGGGAATATTAGTGGCCAGGAGAGATGGGTAGTAGTGTGATCAGCATAAAGCCTGTGAAGACAGGGAGTTGAACAGGGACTTACTGAGTAAAAAGGAAAGGACATTCTTTAATGTCAAATACGGTAATCCTGTGGATGGATCATGGGTCAGTATGAATCCTCAGGACAATATTGGTTCTGGATCCTATCACTTGTTACTTTGTAGAAAAGATCTCTTATGTAAATTCAGTTTCCCTGAGACTTAACTTTCCAATCTAGAAAATGGAGATGATCACTCTAAAAAATCAGGATGATATTTTGGAAGAGATAAAAGTCTACGGAACATCATGATTGCCTTGTAAGTATTGCTTCCATCCCTCCCATTCTTAAAACTGATATTTGAGATTTCACTATGGTCTATCTTTCTTTGTGATACTTTGGGGCTATAAGGAAAAGCTGGAAATATGCCTATGGGAACACTGTTAGAAACATTAGCCTCACTCTGGTATTGGTCCAAGTGCCTCAAGTGTGTTTTACATCTTAATATCCCATCTTTTCAGGATTGTGAAGCATTTCCTAAACTCAGCATGACAGGTCCCTAGTCCTGAGACCTGCCCAAGTAGACAATGTCTGATGGAAAGCTTATTCCACCTACATGCTCACATTAATACAGGAAGATGGTGAGATTTTCCAAGAAAATGAAGCTAGTTTTTGCCTAAATATGTTTGATCCAAACCCATTCCAATACTACTCCCAACAATATGTGTGAATATCTATTTATATACATGGAGTGTTTCATCAGATGTCTACTTCCTCATTTAAACCATTTCTTAGGACATGAATACCTATCACCTTTGAAGCTTAGGTTCTATAGTTGATATCCACAATGGACTTGGGTATCTGAGGCTGAGAGTTGCATTCAGCAAGTGGAGTCCAGCCAACTTGGTGTCAACTCTCACTTCCCTGGAAATATTCAAGGGGTAATGTTGCCCATCCTCTATACATCATGGATGACAGCATTAGTAAAGAGCATGAACTTTCGTTCAGCCAAGCTCACCTGCTTCTCATAGTCAATCACTCTGTCAATGTCTGTACTTTTTCTAGGAGAAAATAGGAGCCTCCATTAAGTTTTATATTTCATCTTGTTGTTTCCTCAAGTATGTTCTAAAATAGGCATTATGGGACATTAATGAATTCTTAGTCGCAATTTAGAAAATAAAAAGTTTCATGAAATGAAAAGTATTGCTATGCTCATCTGCTAAATATAGAACTAGGAGGAAGAAAAATGGAATGGGCCACTCTCTCTCAATCAGTAGAGAGACAGACAAAAAAAAGAACAATATGAAAAGGCATAGCAGTGGAGGCATGCTGGGACATTGGCAGTGGCAGTGGAGGGAGTGGGGGAGTTGGATCTCTGCATACACCATGGCCAGCAGAGTATAGATTTGTAGAAGATTAAAAAAAATAGTTTGGTTCAATATGACTCAGTAGCTAGTGTTGGTAGCTCTCAGCTACTCTAGCACCATGTCTGCCTGCACTCCACCACGCTCCCTGTCATGATGATAATGGGCTAAACCTCTGAAACTGTAAGCAAACCACTCTCAATTAAATGTTTTCCTTTATAAGAGTTGCTGTGGTTATGGTGTCTCTTCACAACAATTAAAACCCCAACGAAGACAAATATCAATGGTATCACACATTAGCTGCATGACCTAAGGAAAGTCACTTTACATTTTCATTCTTCAGATACATGTTTTATAAAAGTGAGAATATGACACATTCCTTCAAAGGACATTTTTAATTTTGTAAAGTTTAAAAATACATAGCAAATAGTCAGCAATTCAACTATTTTCTGAATACCTGAAATAATAAAGTTAATTCCATTATGTGCAACAAAGCCATTGCTACTCTAACTTTTACACATTTATAGTTGAAGCCTCTGTTTCCAAAATGTATTTATTATCAAATCCCATTGTCTTTACCTTTCCTTTGGAAACTTTAATTTGTCAATATTGTTTCTCATGTTAATAGCCCATACCTGAACACCATATGGCCAGCATCATCTTCCTAGAGAAGACAATGTGTTTAATGATTACTATTCCAGTAAGACAAAATAACACAAGGTGAAAGAAATTTACCCTCTGCCCCATTGCAAGAAGAGGTGTCCAAACTCCATGAGTCACAGATGACAATTTTGATTCAACTGTGTCTTTAGCCAATAGCCCACTGAACTCAAAACTGCATCCATTTTGGCTATATTACTGAGTCCTGTCTAGAAGGATGGATAATGGTGATAAGGGGGAAAGAAGGAGGTAAAATTATCATCTAGACCTTAAGGGTAAATTCTAACATTCAGTTCTATGTTTCTTGTGTTCTGCAACAGGGACTGAGATGGTCTAGATAACTGGTTTTGGGTCTGATTTTAAATAAAATAGAGTTCTCAAGGTTATTGCTACTTTTGCCCTTTTAACAGTTCTTTAGATATGGAGAGATATGGGGGATGCAGAATGTAAAATAATATTTTGGCATTTTCAGGGATACAAGCCAAATACTATTCCTTCAATGCCCCTTTTTCTTGAGTTGCTGCCACTCAACACAAGTAAAATATTGGCACTATGTTTATTCATCTCAGGTAGATGAAATAAGTCTAAGTAAATAAAATTGAAACACTTAAGTCCATATCCCTAGAGTGTGTGCACATTACCTAATTTGTCAAAAGAGATATTTTTAGATGTGATTAATATAAGATTTTGAAATTAGAAGACATAATTTATCTAAGTAGCCCCAAATGTAATCAAAAGAGTGTAGGAGAAGGGGCATAGGATCAGAGTAGGAGAGAAGTAACAGAAAGTTGAAAAGAAGGATCAGTCCCAGCATGGAGTTTGAGGAAGCACCTACAAGTTTATGTTTAGTGGGAAAGAAGGCCTTCTGCACACAGATAAGCACTGGAGAAGCCAGAAAAATTAAACAATCATACTTGTCTCTTCAAAGGAAGGAGATGCTTACCTGTCTTCCTCCAAGAATGCTGGGAATGGATGCAGTTTACAAGCTGGTGAAATCTTTGCTTTCTGTAGGGCTAGGCTTCACCCAAATCCCCCTGAATTTATGTTTTGTTTATCTCAGACCCTTTCCCCTAAATCTTGAGCATTGCTTTTAAGTCCATTAAGCCCATACCTATGAGAGATGTCGTTTGTACTTTACAATAGCCTAAGTAACTTGTGTGTTATCTTAGACCAGGCCAATCCTGACTCCTACAGCCATTATGTTTACCTCAATCATCTCCCTAGTCCCTAAATCTTGAGTATTATCTCTGAGTCAACAGTACCCATCTTTGTGAAAGAAGCCAGATGTACTTTGTAAAGAATTTCATTATAAATGTGTCTTAAGCTTTGTTATGTTCACAGGGCTCAATTAATTGTTATCAGAAAACATCTTTTCCAAAATTGTGCTGTGCTTAAATATGGCTGAAATAAATGACCTGGTGTCAGACTCTAGAAGTTTGAACCATCTATTAAAATCAAGCTGAAGCAAGTTTCATTTTTATCTCACCCAGATTGTTCTCATGCAGGCTATAAAGGGAACTATAAAGGAAAGTCTGCAGCTGGCACCCAACATGGGGTACATGACTATCAGAAAAGGTAAGAAATAGTTCCTTAAATAGAAATTAGGGGTTTAAGAAACTCAGTCCTCTCACCCAAGGGGGTCATGACCATAAGTGAGACAGTGAAGTAATATGGGTGCTTCTCAGTTCCCTGAAAGAAAGAATTTTATATAATTATTGAAAATTTTTAAGATCTAAAGGAGCAAAATATTCAGAGCAACAGCTGTGTAAGTTTACACAAGAAATTGTAAAGTCTAATTTTGTGGTTTCCTAACAAAAGAAAACCATTGATGTTAACAATCGGAAACGTATAGGAGACAATGTAAAAAACAAACAGCCCAAGAAAAAGGAGAGAAAAATCCCTGTCAATTATTTTGCAGTCTGGACTGCAAGTAATGTACTGCTTGGATCCACCCCAGGAGGACCATAAAGAGGAAGATCTTCCAGACATATTTCAGCAGGGGGCTAATGCTCCCATATTTAAGGAGGCTGATTTAGATATGCTGCCTCCCCTTTCAAACACCACAAACATATCCATGTATAACACATATTTGTTCTCATCAACCCAATCAGAAATTCAGTCTATGCTGTCACAGTTCCAGAGACTGCTTATAGAGAATGAGGGAAATAATGAACAGAATAATGATTGTCCCAAACCCTGCACACTTAGGCACTTTGAGGTCCTCTAGAAGCTGAGGGGACCCTCAAAATTGATTCCCCAGAGAGTCTTATAAAGTAAATAGCATACATACACACTGTTAGTACACTGTAAATACAGGGGGTTTTATTGTGTACTCTTGTTTTGTAGAACTGTAACTGAGAAAAAACTGCCATTTTAAACCAGTAAGCTTGTGGTTACCTGTTGTAGCATCAAACTTGAACCTCTAATTCTTCCATGAGATGACACGGGCAGCATCTTTTCACCTTTCCCTTTTCCTTTAGGAAAGCATCAGTGAAGTCTCTCAGCTCATCAGGATCCTAGTCTTTCCTGTGTTTGTTGATTATACGAGAAACAAACAATTTCAGTTCTTCCTAGTTTCAATTTTTTTTTTGATGCAGTCCAGGAATATATTTCATTATCTATGGAAAAGTATTGTAGTGCCGATTGAGAAAATGAAACCATCAGGGATACAGCATGACATGCTTTAACTGAGACAGTCTTGTCTTTCCCTCTTTGTTTCTTACAGTGAAGAAATGAAGGGTTTTATTTCTCTCAGCTCCCTAGCATTTTAGTTCTACTATGGAAAAGTTACTGAGTCTCAAGTCCTTTCTTGTCATCCTGATTGCTCCCTGCCTGGTTCGTGCCACCACCTCTCATACCTGGAGGCTGTCATTCAGTAGTTCTTCTAGTCTAAGTCCATGTCCAGTCTTAATCTACAGGACTTCCAGAGAAATTGCCTAACAGTTTAAACACATGGCTTAAGTAAGCCCTGGACTCAGTCCTCCACTATCCTCACCCCAAGTCCAGTGACTTTTCCCTGTAGCTTCTGCCGAGCTGGTCCTTGAGTACCCATTTCCTTCTCTGTGTCAGGGTTGTTCTCTAGGATTCAGTGCCTTCTGTGCCTGCCTCTGATTTTGAACATTGGCGGTTGTAACTCATGATGCCCAGAAAGCTCTCCCCCTGCTCCCACCTTCACAAAGCCTCTGCTCAGTGTCACTTCCTTTGAACTCTCATACCGATGATCTCGAAGCCACAGCTATCTCTTCATCCTCTCTCTATTCCTCTACTATGAATTATTTTCCTTGGAGAAGTCATCAGGAACATGTGTGTGTGTGAAGGTAATTCTATACCACCTTATCCCTTAATAATTTTTATAATTTCCACATGAGTAAGTCGGTATTTTTATTTGAAATAATGTGGTCATTGAGTGAATTCTTATTATTACTGTGTGGAAAATTAATAGTATGATATAAATGGCAAAGACATGGTGTGACCATTAGTTCTGATTCTTTCTAGGTATACTAGCAAAATAATACTATGATAGTAGTAATGATGATGATGATGATGAAAATTTATCTTATTAATCTAATTTTCAGTGGACTTTCTGGAGGGTAATGGGGACTGAGAAACTCAAGCCACACAAAGATAGTAGACTATTGTCTGTAATTGCTTTTATACTTTCCCACCAGCACACACATATGATATTATTTATTTCATCTTTTTTAAATTGCTGTGAAAATTTACAGAAATAAAATTTTTAGTTCTCCATGAAAATGCCTGGTATTCTTGAAAATGTCAAGAAATATTTACTGTCCTCACCTTCTGGCCTTTGTTCCTTTTCTAGAATTTCTTTCCTTGAGACTCACACTCACAGGTCAGCTGAGCACCCACTGAACTCTCTTAAGTCCCCAGGCTCTGACTATACTGGAGGAAAGCAAATGAAAATTGCTGCACTGGGAGCTACCACGGGGAAGAGTGAAAATAAAGAATAACTTTGACAACAACAACAACAACAACAATAATAATTTATGATCTTTTTCTTTTCTTGAATTAATGCTGAACAATTGATTACTTTTCTGTAATAAGTAACACAAAGCTGCAAGAACAGATGAGAACCAAGTGATAGTACCTGACATCTACATGCATTATCAAGACGACTAAAATCAGAGAAAACGTTGAGACCTAAAATGCAGCCATTAAAAGGAAAAAAAAAATCCCGTGGGAAGTCAACGTTGTCCTTTTAGCTGACTCTCCATGAATGACTGTGGCTCCAGAAAGTTGTAGATGAGCAGTTCCAATGTACAGTGAGGAAAATAACCACAGTTTGCTTGTTCTTTAAGAAACTGAGCAAAAACAAGTATTTAAGTTCCTTTGGCCAATTCCTGCCATGACCTGATGTAATTTATTAGAGACACATCACGTTGGTCCTAGTTAACCATCTCGTTCATGTGATTGTAATACAGACTGCTTACTCCTTATCCAATTGGCCCCAAAACTATCACAGCCATAGTGACTGGCCATGAAAAATATCTTCCCAGTCCATATTAGAATCAGGTTTCTTTTTCTATTCTAGAGAGTATTTTCCTTAGGCTAGCCAATCACCAGCCTAAGGAAAAGCCTATGGGAGAGCCTGGTCTTACTAGCTTGATCCCTGCTTCAATTTCTCCCCTCAGGAGTTAAGTCCTTGACAACTACCGTTTCTCCATTGGCTCTCACAGGCACCTCCTCTCTCTTGTTGATTTGATTAATAATTTTTTGTTGTTTTGTTAGTTCTGTTTTGTTACTGTGTCTCACCTGCCATGTGCACCCAAACCTAACATCCTTCTTTGTCTAGGTTCCTCTGGTAAATGGGTATCCTGTATACAGTCACTCTCTAGCAACACTTCAAGATTAAATTAGATGAAATCCCCATATGTAAATATTTTCAATAACTTTTGTTAAAAGTATTTACTTCCAACTGATACCTCCATCACTCAGATGAAATTCGAGATAGTGTACTAAAGTACAACATGGGATGATGGAAACAGCAGCTATCAAATAGCTGGTCAAATATAAACTGAAAGTGTACAAAGCAATTGCAATTATTGTCTTTTCTGTTTCAGAAATGAAGAAACTAAATGCTTAGAGTTGGTGTTCTAAAAAATCTTATATGGTATAAGGAAGAATAAAATCATTAATTTTAGATGCTGAAAGCTTAATTTTGCATTTTGAAATTATAAAGGTAAAAACTAATTTAGTAATGTGTGGGAGGCCAGCTTTGGAGACCAGATCCCCCACATTTTACCCCAGCGTACTCTTGAGGAGTGAGGGATAAGAGATTTAGATAGAAAGATAGAGGGAAGAGAAACAGAAACACAGGATAGCCTTGGGAGGGCCTGGATCCTTATCCACTAGCCCCTTCTTTCTCTTCTAAAGGGCTATTTATAAGAATGCCAAGGGGTGGAGCAAAATGCCTCCCCCTAGCACAGCCAAGTGCAGACCCTTTCCAGTCACCTGGTAACCACACTAGTAGTCAAATAATACTCTAATGCAGCCCTGCTGGGTGAAGCAAGATCAGGTCTCACTAGGAAACCTTTATGGGCTTCTACAGTAATATTTAAAATATTAAGGTAGAGCTAAATTAATAAAAATATCCATCATCTAAATAAACATAGGAAGTTAAAATGAGAAAAATGTTGACTAACAATAAGTCATAAAGGGAGAAAAAATAAATAAAAAACTTATGAGTTAGTTCTCATGTGTCCAAGATTTTAATAAAAGCAAACAAATAATTGTGTCAATAAAAATGCAATGATGATCTGACTGGATAAAAAATTGACATGGAGTCTTATAGTATTTCAAACAGAAGCATTTAAAATATACAGTTGCTGCCCATGTGTCACAGATTCAGAAATTAGTGCATCTCTCAGCTCTATGTCTTTTATGAAATGTATTTTCTGTCTACTTAGTTTTCCTATCTTGATAGTTTCCTTGGTCTACATTTCTTTATGGACTTCAAAATGCTACTGCTACAAAAATTTTAGATCTGGAAGGAATTTAGACAATATGTACTATTTCATACACTAACATGAGAAAGTAGACGCACTAACATGTGGTCCAAGATCTCAGTTGTTGTGATAAGGTGTGGGGCCTAGAAATACTATGTCATAGATGCTTTTCCTATGTCAAGCATTATTACAAGATGGTTTAAAATGGTAATCTTACTATGAAACTCTATGCTCAGTTTCCATCCCTGGAGCTTCTGACTGAGCTTCTATGGCTCTCACCCCTGGGCACTATAATCTAAATGTCCTTCTCATGCAGTTCTGAGTAGTGATCTGCATGAAAAGAAGATTGAGGGGCAATGTATGCAAGAAACCCAGGAACCCTTTCCTGCCTATATCAATGTAGTGATTTTTAATCTACTGAATCATAGTAATAAAACTTTTCTATTCTGGGTACTTTATGCTATGCCAAGCAATAATACTCCCATCTTTAAATTACATTCCAGGTTAATTTTTACAACAATCACATATAGTAGGTGAATGTACTATGTAAATACAAATAAGAGCTATGAATGAGTGGTCCTCATTTGTCAAACAGTAGCAGTCAAAAATAAACCAAATTGTAACCAGTAGCGGATCAAAGTGGATCAACATATGTTAAATGATGTCATCTGCAACAGTTTTAAGTATAAAATGCACATCATTTATGTTTGCTTTGTATTTAATTTGAATATTGATTTGATTAAGTGAGCTCACCCTTGAACATGTAGATTTTAATTAATCTTAAAAGGAAAAGTTTAACTTATCTCATTATAAACATATTTTAACCTTTGAGTTTTTCTTAGCAGATAGAATGTAGTGTGCACACAGAATCAAGTGTCACTGATGCCTTGTAGGCATAAAGGTGACAGAGAAGAATGTGCATTTAAAATAAATAATTTACAAAGTGAAAAAAAGAAACACTTGTTATACTATTTCCTATTATTAAAAACTCTAAAGTCAACAGACTGATTTCAAGAATTTGTATTGACTTCATATTTTAAGAATTATATTTCAGATTTTTAAAAAGTTAAAAGAAAAAAGAAGGCTATGAGGAGCAGCAATCTCAAGGTTCCTGACCAAAACAGGGAAAGTGGTAGTCCTCCTTGCCTGGCCAATAATTGAAGCCTGCAAATATATGACCTCATCCAGTAGCTTTAGCAGCTCCTAAAACTGACCATTCTCATACTCAAAGTGCTGCCGAAATGTGACAGAGCAAATGATATTGGAAACTGCATTGTTGATCTACAAGTGAGGATTAAAAGGCTGTTCTGGAGGTGTGGAGAGGAGAAGATGGGTCTTTCATAGTTACTGATTTCAATTTTCTATAGAGATTTAACTCCACATGACATAAAATATACATAACAGAGAAGCATATGAGAGGCTGTATACGAAGAATCCTACATGGGGCTGGAATTCAACAAGGACTCTGTCAATGACTGGGAAGCCAGATAGCTGGACAAGCTTTAAATTCAATACTATGCTTAATGATCTGTTTTGTTGCGTAGCTACATCACTCTAGGTCAAGATATTTACCATTTGATCCTAGCACAGTGCAAGTCCTGGGACGAACACCACAATGGTTCATCTTCCTCATCATCTTAACTGGATATAGAATCACCATAGAAACATACCTGTAGGTGAAAGTTTCTGTCTCTCCAGCAACTCCCAAATAAACACACCAAGGCTTATATTAATTATAAATTCTTGGCCAATAGTTTAGGATTGTTACTAATTAGCTTTTACAACCTAAATTAACCCATGTTTCTTATCTAAGTTATTAAGTAAGAATTACAGCTAGAATATCCAGTCTATTTGTATTTAGTCAACTTTCAGAAAATACTCAATTATCTATCCTATCTTGATGAGTCTAAAGTTTTGTATTTAATTCACTTTCTATCCCAACTAAGGAAATTTTAAAGTCTAAATATTTAGACTTTAATTCCAAC
Source organism: Peromyscus nudipes (assembly GCA_902168325.1). Lineage (NCBI taxonomy): Eukaryota > Metazoa > Chordata > Mammalia > Rodentia > Cricetidae > Peromyscus > Peromyscus nudipes. The sequence goes on from CABHPH010151505.1 coordinate 31,169, forward strand.
AAAGACCCTGTGTTACCTAATGACAGGGACACCTGGCTGCCTGGAGAGTCATCCAAAGTTCTTCTATAACATTGGGGCACCCGACTTTGGCTTATAGGCCTCATATATCTGACAGTCATTTCTGAGAAACAAGAATTCTTAAGGACTGTTCTGCCTTGTCTTGACAAGTTTCAGTAATTACTTTCTTTGTGTTCTGCTTGTCCAATTTGGGTAGCAACTTTCAGCAGTCAGGCAAGGATGGTTTCTTGCCCAGTGGTTAACTTTTGCCACAAAGAAAACAAACTCCATAAGGAGGTTCTTTGATGCCCATCATCTTCTCTGAAGTAGATTGGTACTGCCAGGATCAGACATGTCTCACTGTCAAAAATAACATATGTAAGCCGAACGGTGGTGGCACACGCCTTTAATCCCAGCACTCGGGAGGCAGAGCCAAGCGGATCTCTGTGAGTTTGAGGCCAGCCTGGTCTACAGAGTGAGATCCAGGACAGGCACCAAAACAACACAGAGAAACCCTGTCTCAAAAATCACAAAAAAAAACCCAAAACCATATGTTATGAAAACATCTTAGATGCCGTATTCTGTAGATCTCTGAAGTGTTTGAATACCACCTGTCTATATCTAAAATATATCTGTCCTTGAAAACATACCTAAAATAACTACAAGTTTGACTATAATAGATGACTATTAATCAGTACTTCTTAATTATTTTAAATTTTTAAAATTTTTAAATTTTTAAATGAGCTGCATAAACACAATACCCTAAAGAGGAGTAGAAACATACATCATAACAAAATTAACCTTAAATTTAATCATTAAACCAAAATTCATGCCAATGTAAAATATTTGGATATTAATAGTTGCTTGGGAGAGGGATTAAAGTAGATTCAATAATCTACCCTATTTTCCTATCATTTCTATATCCCCCCACCTTTTTCCTTCCAGAATGAGATCCCTGAATTTAATCTTCTGTGTTCAGTTTTCCCTGACCGTTCCCAATAGCAACTTGTAACAAACCCCCCTAAACAATGACAAATGTCTCTAATCTACTGAATGACCAAAAACCATCCACCTAACCTCTTGGGAATGCGGGCTTTGCGTTCTCTAGATTGCTTGTTGTCTGGGGGACAACAGCATCTTTACAGAATTCTGTTAAAATTAAAATAATAGTCAAGTCCTGGGAGACCTAAATGTATCATTTGGTGCCAGTCTCCGTGTAAAGGGCAAGTGTAGGACTTATCTGAAGTCCTGGCTGGTGTAGTGCATGAGGCTGGACCATCTCAGCTAGCTTCCTTGAAATTGTCCTGAGCAATTTGTAGTCCAAAGCTGATCCTTGGGTGATGTTTGTCAGCTTATGGTGATACTATAATCCAAGTGGAATCGTTATTGCAGGGCCCCATCCTCCTTTTGGAGACTTCAAAGGTCACTGTTAGGAATGGTTGCAGTTCACTGTGGAAAACCTAAAAATTTTAGATGTCATATGCAACAAATCTCAAAGATGTTTAAGGACCACAATTTGTTAAGTACATTCAGAATACAAAATTTAATTTATGGTTACCTGATACAGACCGAAACCCAAAGTCATGTACTGGGAGCTAGATTAAGTCTTTTTCTACAATTAGTTAGTACTCTGTATGACCATTAATGTCATGATAGAAAATTTAATATATATATTAATCTTATAAATTTTGACACAATATTTATATCTTAAGAAATGTTTTAAAGAGTCAAAAACTAAAACCAAAGAATTATGAGATTAGTGACAATAAAAAGTCCCTTAAGTTCAGTTTTTCTTCTGTCCCATATTGGGTAGCTGTTTTGGCTTGGGACAGAGATTTTGAATTTTTCTTTAACAAGCATACTTGGGTTTAGAGAAGGAGAGAGCCACACCCCAACTCCAAAGCCAGCTTTAATTTTTAAATAAACTGGGACAACAAAAAGGCCATTTGTTTTATATATTTGTCGAGAACAGCAGAAACAAACATTTGGAAAGATTTATGAAATTTTATTCTGTTGGAAATGTGATATACCAATAGGCCAATTTATTCTTTTTCTTGGGATATTTTCTCTGGAATGATTTATCATTTTCCTTCAGATGTCTCATTTTTCCAGTGGTCTTCAGATGCCTTAGTTGAATGCCTTCATTCTTCTGAAAAGACAAAACCAAAACCCTGTCCCAACCCTAGCTCTGAAGAGTTTCCTTTTTCACAGGTTATATCTGATCATGTGGAAGGCATTTGTTAGTCTTACATGTTAGTTTAGATTGAATGGTCAACTAGTTCCTTTTCCAATCAAGAGGTCCCTCCTGTTCAAATCTACTCTTTATTATTTTTGATGGTATCCTTAGCTTTTCTTCTCCTGTGGAAACAAAAGCAAAACCTTTTCCCCCAATGTAACACATATCCTATTTTCCATTTGCAGGTCAACACATCTTTAAAGTATACAGGCTGATTTAATTCAGGAGATTTTTCTATTATCCAATGTCTCTCTGCAGCTGTCCTTCCTTTCTCATTCACATTTAAAAATTTTAAGTTAATAAAGCATTGTACAATCTATCTCTGGAGGTCTTTATTATCCCTTTCTGTTTATTAAGTATATCTTTTAGAGTTTGATTAGATCCTTCTACTGCTTACCCTGTAGGGTTATGTGGTGTATCTGTAATATGCTTTATGTCATAATATGCAAAAAAGGTTTCATTTTTACTAGATACTGCTGGAGTATTGTCAGTCTTAATTTGTACAGATATCCCCATGATGACAATAACTTCTAACCCATTATTTTACAAGGTATGGACTATGAGATCAGAATAAAACCTAATTACAACACACTAAATATAGTAAGTATAAACATGCTAGGGGCCTTAGCCTGAGGCCTGAAAGCAGTGGGACCCACAACCAAGTGTCATGTAACTGCAATGAACCAGGACCTTTGGAAAGATACTCACTGTGACTCCTAGTGGAAATTTCCACCCATTAAACACATCTCCTTTTTTTCTAAGTTCATTGGATATGCTATAAAGAATAAGTCTCTTTCCCACTCAAGAATTATACAAACACTTTGTGAATGTAATAACCATCATTCCTCACTTAGTTTTGGACAATGTAGTTAGCACCTTTATGCTCTTCTCTTCTGCCTGATTCCTAGTGTACAAAGTTGTCTCAAGAAGTGAATTTTCTCACCACCACCCTTTTACAAAGTGACATAGACCAACCATACTGCAGTAAACATTTCAAATAAGGCAAAAACCTTGAAAATCTTAGAATAGAGAAGGCAATTGGTCTGGCTAGATATGGATTGGTTGCTTGTACAAAGCAGAGGTCTAGGAAAGCACAGGCTTGAGGCAAAGCTCTCTTGGTCACTCAGTAACAAAGAAGGCTTCCTGAGAGGAAAAGCTGGGCAGTTGTTGAAAGGTACTCCAGAGGTCTTCTCCTCATAGTAAGGCTTTGTTCCCTTGAGCTCATTCAAGCCTGAAGGGTCAACTCATGAGCTGAGCACCAAAAGAGAAAGATGAGTAATCTTGTCATGGCATGCTCAAAGAATCTCACATCTTTGTCACATAATCAAAAACAGTGCAGTATCTTTTAGAAATAATACTGTAGCCACCTACTCCAAGACTTTCACAGATTTCTTCCAACATGTAGTTTTAATTCTCTATGTGATCTTAAATCTTGGCATTCTAGAGATGCTACAAAGCCCATGGAAGTCTCTCATCTGGTGAAAGGATCCATGCCCCTACTTTGTACCTACCCTACTCTACATATGAATTGGGAGATAAAAATTTACCTCCTGACATTTAAAGTAGTTATCAGAGGCATGACCCACAAGGGAGCCAGGACCCTCCCAAACTCCTGTAATCATTAGAAACTGGCTGACCTCCAATACATGAGGGTCAACATTTACTCCAGAGAGTTTTCTGGATGGTAGGCCCTGAATGACAGGCTAAGATTAGATGCTGAGAGCTGCTGGTAGCAATGGCTTTACCAAAGGCCATGGGAACATATAGCAGATGACAACTGATATTCAACAAGTCGATCTATCAGATGAATAATTCTCTGATGGGAGGTCCCCACTTACCAAAGACCATGGAAGTCACTGACTCTGAGTTGGTTTGTTTCTGTCTGTAATTTTTCTCATATGCCACTACTTTTCTTTCCTAAAAAACTGCTATGGGTGTTTTCTCACTGCTTGTGTGTTATTCCCATGTAAATATTCCATATATTGGGCACACATATAGCTGTATATGGTCAGGAAGATAATTTCTGTTTAAGCTGTATAATTCTGATGAATAGAAATAAAACTAGGATACTTTCATTATTCAGACTGACATAGGAAAGTAATCAAATTCTCAGTCCCAAAGACAGCTAGTTTTAGATTTCAGAATAAATTCAAAACAAATGAGTTGCCCCTGGAGATGAATGCACAAGGACAAATTCCCAGGTGTTTATTGCTGAATCAAGGTCAGATATAAGCAACTTTGGAAGACATAGTTGTCTGCAGGAATTGACTTTCTGCATGTATCACTACCACTCAAGGTTTAGCCAACAAACTGTTTATTGCTTAGGTCCTGAATTTCACTGTCATTCTCTGTATGGGAGCCCTGAGTAACTCAGAACTATATGCACGGCCAAGCATTGCTCACTGGCTGGTCAGCATGACCTCTCTAGTCTGAGAGAAACTGTATGACTTATCATGTGTTATGAGAATGGATCCACCCCTGAAAATATAACATATAATTATCTGGAGTTTGACTGGAGGTGTGTGTGTGTGTGTGTGTGTGTGTGTGTGTGTGTGTGTTTGTGTGTGCTGAAAGGGATATGTAGCTGGGTGTGTAGAAAGAGCTGAGGAGAGAGGATGAGTAGCTAAGTAGGAGAGAGAACAAGAGAGATTTTCAGAGAGGATTTTTTTCAAGATGAAGTACAAGAGAAAGTTACCATCAGAAAGTGAGTGTTTCCTTATTTTCCCCCCAGGTGGAAAATGTCTAGTCCTTGCCACATTTACGGATTTTTTTTTTGCATGCCCTAGTCCTGCCTGGAGGCTGGCCCTCCAGTTAGCAATAATTAACCACACAAAATTCAGGAAGATCCATCAATGTTACAGTATATTACAGTCTTTGCCACTACTGAGGGAGGTTAAGATACATGGAGGAATTCAGTTCTCCATCAATAAGAGGGGTTAGTCTAAAAGGCTTCTTCCTATGCTCCAAGCCAGGCCTCACTACCCTACCTAAATTAGCCAATAATAAGAGCTAAATTAAATGTGGGAAACATAAAAAAGATATTTATTAGATTTGGCCATATTAGAAAGAGGGACAAAGAGATCCACCCTCTGCCTGAGTCATCTTCAGGGTCTGTAGTGAGATCAAAGTTTAACTAGAGAGCCAAGGATATGCAAATGCAAGTAGTCTCAGTCAAGGTGTGGCCCCACCTACTATCTTCATTTTTGCCAAGTCTATTACAGAAGGAGATATGGAAAATGTTCCAATAAATGTCCCTTTAGTCATACAGACAGTAAACAAGATACCCCTAGACTGCATCAATTTGACCCAGTCCTTAAAAAGGAAATACACGCTGTTTGTCTGTACTAGAGTCTGGCCTAATCTCATACTGGAGGATAAACAGTGCCCTCTAATGGAAAATATCTTTCTTCAGGGGAGGCACTCACTCATTAAGGTTGCAGGTTGTATGTGTCCACCTGCAGATAAGCTGACTATAGGTTTAGACTTTCAAAAGTTGGTCCTCAGCCCCACACTAGTCAGAGTTGATCTTAAGTTAGACCTGGATAAAAGAAAATACTTCTATCATTTTGTTTCTCCTTGATTGTGAGTGCAAAATACAACATACTCGTGACCCTATAACATTTAGAAACCACAGAAGGTGATCTGTCAAAATCAATTGTTCTATCTCTAAAACACTAAAAAAAAAAAAAAAGCTTTCTATATCTTGTTAGCCTTTGTTCTCAGTACATAACCAGGCAGATAGTACTATCCATCTAGACAAACCTATATTGGTTATAGAAGGACATGATATAAATTTGAAAGCATGATACAAATTGTAATTTGGACTTGCAATATTCTAACCTCTCCATATTCACTGACAACCTTATCAGATGATCAAATTTGTGTACAGTTTAATAAAAGGTTTGGTTCACCTATGCTCTGTGACTAAGTCCAATAAACACATTGATTGGACAAGTTGGACATTGATAGAGCAGTACTTTGTTCTTTCATTGCTGTCCTGTCTGAGGTGAATGGTCATTTGTCTACATCTTCCCAGGAAAAATTAATGTAATATCTTTATTATATTGTGCTTAAATGAAAAATGGATATACAGTTATCGTTATTGCATCCTGACTTTCATTCCTCTAGGTGTATGCCCAGGAGTGGAGTAGCTAGATTATACCTAAGTTCTATTTTTAGTTTTTTTTTAAGTTATGATCATTTATTTGTTACCCTTAAAGACTTATTTTTGACTGGACTCAGACTTAGAAGTAGAAGCTCTCAGAGAGGACAACCTACGTCTCTTGGCCATCTGTTCCTGGCACTTTTCTTTGGCTTCCTTCATTCTCTTGGCCAAAAGTTTAGCATATTCTGCATCCTCCTCCTTGTTTTTCTTTGTTTGTTGTTTCTTTAGAGCAATACGACTGCGTTTGTGTTGCAGGACACGTGGAGTAACAAGACGTTAAATCTTGGGTGCTTTGGTCCTGGGCTTCTTACCTTCTTTGTTTAACGGCTTTCTGACCACGTATTGGCTGACATCATCTTCTTTAGAGAGATTAAAAAGCTTTCAGATTCTGCTAGCTCTTTTAGGTCCCAGCTGATGAGGCACAGTAGTATCTGTCAGTCCAGGAATATCCTTCTCTCCTTTCTTTACAATAACCAAGTTGAGAACACTGAGATTTGCATTCACGATGCATCCTCAACAGACTTCCGATTCCTCTCTCCAGTTCTCCTTGGTCTATAACAAGAATGCCCCTTACTCAACAATAGGCACACTCTGCAGTGGGTCAACACACCTTGCTTCATGGGAAAACCATGTTTGTCATTCCCGCCACTGATTGATTTGGACCACATAACCCTTCCACTCTTCACCCAGAGCATCAGCAGCCACTTCTGTGGCCATGCACTTCTCATAGAATGTACAAAGCCTGCACTCATCATCCACTTTGATGAGTTTCTGACAGCCAGTGGTAGGGAAGGAGATATTCAGCTTCATCTTGACACAGCCGACCACCTAGGAGGTGCCATGAAAAAGAACCTATTTTTAGTTTATTAAGGATCTTCTATATTTATGTCCGTATGGGGTGGATTAATTATTTACTTTCATTATCACCAACAATCATTAAAGTTTTTATAACTGTGGTGACATGAAGATCATCTAAAAGGTCAAATGTGCACCCACCTCAAATTGGCTATTAAACTATTGAAAGAATTGTCCGTAAGGGATTAGCATTTCTCCAGAAAAGTCATGCTGGGAAAAGGATGAAGAGGAACTTATATCCTGACAACTTGACAGACTACTTTGTAGGAGACACTGGTCCCCAGACAACTGTACTTAATGATGGGGGTATTAAGCCTTGGCCAGTCTTGCCTAGTTGTGAGAATTTCTTGTCTTCCACTTAAACATCAACCTGATGATAGGAACCATGATGGGTTTGGGCTCTTCTTCCTAGCATGGCTGTTGGCAGCAGACGCTGAACAGGCCTTGTGCATAGCCTGTTTGCTTGCACTAGGTTTCCCTAAGGTGCCCTTTTGTTCTTCCTCCTTTCCTGTGGTCAGTAAGTCACAGGATGTTTACGATACAGCTATTGCTGGAACATTGTTTCAAGAATCAGCTCTCTGCTGATTCGCTTGC